>CAWUFW010020303.1:0-155882 GCA_963921515.1 Calotriton arnoldi | reverse complement strand
AGATTATATCAAGGTGCTGGAATGACTTTCAGATCTTTTCCTGCTAAGCGAGACATATTGTGTGCCTGACCAAGTATGCATTAAGGCAGAAGTGGCCGAGATGTTGGACTTGGGCATGATTGATCAATTCTGTAGCCGTTGGGCCAAAGTTGTGGTCTTGGTACCTAATGAACATTCTGAAGATGTGTGCATTTGAGTGGACTACAGGACCCACAATGAAGTCACTAAGGCAGATGCATACCTGATCCCAAGGGCTAATGATCTTTTGGACATGTTGAGTGCTGCAAAATAATTGACCACCTTTGATTTGACCTGTGTCAACTGGCAAATTGCTTTAGCTCCTAGTTCCAAAGAGAAGATGTAATTTCCCATTCCATTTAGCTCCTGTCACTTTCCAGTGCTTGGTGAACCAAGTTCTATCAAGGGTGGAAGAGTACAGTGTGGCCTACTTCGGTGATGTTGCAGTGTTTAGCTGTCCATCAGAGAACAAACTCAAGGATCTAGAAGAGGTGTTTGTCAGTATAATGGAGTCAAAACTGAACATGAAGGGAACCAAGTGCCAGGTGGGACACTCCACTGTAGTCTACCTTGGGCATCAGGTGGGTAGATTCACCAATTGGATGCCAAGATACAGCCTGTGATAGAGTGGTAGGTGCCCATGACCCAGACACAAGTGAGGGCCTTTCTAGGACTCACTGCTCATTACTGTAACATTGCGCCTTACTATGGAACTGTAGTTGCCCATTGACAGTTTTGACATCCAAAATACAGCCCAAGAAGGTGATATGGGCTGAGGAGTGTCAAAAAAGCTTTAGATACAAGCAACTGGGCTGCAATTAGCTGACTTCTCTGCCCTTGGGGTTTGCATGCTCTACTGCCCCAATGTTGTTCTATTTGATTTTGATGCTGAATAATAAAAAAACGAATTTTGACAAAAAAAAGCTTTAGAGTACCTGAAGAGCAATACGTAATAGACATCTACTGAAAACCCCTGACTAAAGTCAACACCCTTCATCATACAGACAGATGTCTCAGATAAAGGAGTTGGGGCCAAATGTACAAAGGCCTTTTGCATTTCTTAACTGGCCGAATTGCAATTTCGGCCCGTTAAGAAATGTAAAACAGCCTTTTCCTATGTAGAAAGGCCTTTAGGGAATCGTAAAATGCAATTTCTACTCAGTAGAAATCGCATTTTGCGATTCCCTAAATAGGAAATTGCAAATAGGGATTTCCTGTTTGTGATTTCTTAGCACATGTACAAAGCATTTCTTAAATGCAAAATGAGGATTTAGGAATTGCAAATACCATTGACTCAAAGTCTATGGTAACCATGTGCAATTTAAAAAAAGCACCCAGGAGGCTTTTTTCAAAGTGCAATAAAGTCCACACATGCCCCTAGGGCATATGTGTGCTCTAAATGTGCACCACGGGGGCCTTATGCCCATAGCCATCCTTGGTTTAGCATTTCCAAAATAGTGATTTCCTAATTGGAATTAAGGTAATGCAAAACAGGTCCATTGGTAAGAATGACTTGGGATTTCCTAATTGGGATTTCCTAATAGCGATTCCTACTCTGTAGGAATCGCTATTAGGAAATCAGTAATTTCTACATATCATTTTGCATTTCTTAAACAGTGATTCCTATAGAGTCGCTATTTAGGAAATTGCATTTTAGTACATCTGGCCCTTGGAGCAGTAATGGCTTATCTAAATGGCAAGTGTAAGTGTCTGGTGTACTTGTAGGTTATTTCCAGACAACAGAACTATGCGGCTATTGAGAAAGAGTGCTTTGCCATAGTGTGGGCTTTGAGAAGGTTCCAGCCACAACTGTTTGGTACTAAGTTTGTGCTACAGACTTATCATAACCTATTCAAGAGTAAGGAGTTGAGTTGAGAACTTTACCCAAATGGGGGCATTGGACCTTTATTCCAGTGACACAGACAAAAAGGTCTGGCTACAACAATGGATTCACACAACAAGGTATGCTGTCACCACCACTCTAAGTTCTAAACCCACGACAGGGACAGTAGTCCACTGCCTGTCAATGAAGGCGCACCACATCACAGGACAAGACTAGTGCCTTATTCATGTCAAGGGATAGCTCTGTTTGCACATGCTATATTAGAGTGACGTTAGGGAAAAAAAACAATGACAAGAAACCAGATACACACAGTGGGACACTCAGGGCAGAGGAATATGACTTTACACCATGCATGGGACATTCCCATTTTAACTGATTACTCTTCCAGGTCAGACTCACCAGAAGTCTGATTATGGAATAGGTAAAACAGACAGGAAAGTCTGTCTGAATTTCCATTATTCTTTCTAACTATGCGCTCTACTTCCAACATAAGAACCTTTGGGTCTAATGATCCTGTGGACTACAACAATTTTATATAACCCTAACAAGGATGTATATAGACATCAAGATCACCTCCAAATACATCATCTTCAATATGTCATTGAATATTCTGTGTACCATCATACCTTGTCATGTATGTGAATAACACACTTTTAGTAGATCTATGCCCGCAACTTCCAATGATCTGTTTTATAGATTATGCTACACTTTCATATTCTTATGTGAACCATGATTTGTCCACATGTTTAGCTTCAATGTCTATATAAAAGCCATAAACTGGTCTTAAGATAGTCCATTTAAAATGCATTCATTCTTCTCACATCCTGACAGATACAGAGGTATCTTTCATTTAGGACTCTTCCAATATTTTTCTTTGTTTCAACTCTGAGGAGATGTTCTAGACTTTGCAGGCCTTACCTATTGAAATAGATGACGGTTGAAATAAAATGGGTTTCCTGACCAAGTTAATTTTGAACTCTGTAGTTTAGAAACCACATTAGGACAAGAGAGAAGGAAGAATGTAATATTTTCTAGCAAACAAATCCTGCTCTTACTCTATGTCCAATCACAGGATGAATTATATTCAAGGTACCACTAACATTAGCGTGATTGTCTTTAACAAGTTATCAATGTACTGGTAATGCAACAATAACAAATCCAGTTGAATAAGATAAAAGGTATGAATGACTTTGTAGACTATATAATGATCTGTTTTGAGACTGTAATATGTAATATCCAACAAGTATCCAATGAGAACAAATACGTGCTATCAAGAATGTATTTAAATAATTGCGAACAATAATTGATGAAATATCATCAATACAAGCAACACGAGAATTTGTGGCAATTATATAAACCAAAAAGAGTTTTTGTAACGCACAGCATGAAAGACTGAATGAAACCAATTTATAAAGCACGCAGCTACTCCAGCAGAGTGTCCCGGTGCTGCTCTGACAGTGCGCAGTATCCTGATGTAATCATTGATTGCGCTTTATCACTAACTTGGCCAGTGAGTTTATCTCTGTAGCACAAATGAGGACGCTACAATAAGGATACAAGGTAATTCAACAGAATGGCAAAAAAAACATTTACTGTAAGAGAGTTGGAACAAGCGACCAGCCTTTATTTAAATAGAACATTTACAATAGTAACAAAACTTTAGGAGCAGGAATACCTCCTTCTAAATCAGACGTGTACCATTGACAATATATGTCTGGAATGTAAACAGAACACATCATTGGAATAAAATGACTACCCACGATATATTAATAAGGTGTGCTACCTCAAGGCATAAAAGTAAGAGGGTGGAGAATAAAGTGTAAACTGAATAGAAAAGGTAAGCAGCGAATGAGAGCAGTCTTTAAGGAGGGGTGGAATAAAGAGAAAGAGATGATTGTTGAGTACAAGAGAAGAATTTGAAATCGGATGACCCCAATATGTTATCTCAGGCATACAGGGAGAGATACGGAGAAGGCAGGACAGTGCAACTGAAACGGGAGGAGTATTCAGAAGGCACTGTGCAGAGATTTTAGTAAATACCCGCACCTTTACACCAGTAGAACTTTATTCAGAACCTTGATGTTTAGTGTAGCACTA
The DNA here is from genome assembly GCA_963921515.1 of Calotriton arnoldi. Lineage (NCBI taxonomy): Eukaryota > Metazoa > Chordata > Amphibia > Caudata > Salamandridae > Calotriton > Calotriton arnoldi. Next base: position 151,924 of record CAWUFW010020303.1, on the reverse strand, counting down.
AAAGTTTGATCATTATTTTAATCAGATATCACTTGCAGGCTTTGACAAGTAGGACTTTTTTCAGAATCTTGATGTTTACTTCACCCTCTGCATCTACGATATACACATTTTTACAACTGCCCCCAGACAGACTCAAATCTAAGATTGAATTGGCTTGGGAAAAAGATTTATTACAAAGTTGGGCAATCACTACATGGGACAAATTATGGTCTAAGCTTCACAAATCATCTCGAGCTGCGAATACTACACAAACCCTTTACTTCATTTATCAAAGAGTGCTATTTTCTCCAGTGACTCTAGCATCTTTTTCATCAGATGTGTCCTCTATTTGTTGGTCCTGTCACTGCCCTTCGGCGACTTAAAACACATGTTGTTTGAGTGTCCCCCTATCCGCCAATTCTGGCAGTTGGTTTGGTCCCAAATTAAGATAAATTTCAAAGTTCAGGTTCCTTTTTCCTTAACAAATATATTCTTAGGTACCCTATCACACCAATGGCCTCAGTCATCTCTGAATTTTAAACTTTTAGATTTATTATTAGCTATTGCTTTTCATTTAATAACCTCGAATTGGAAGCAGGCAGATAAAGTCACTTTCAGGTCCTGGTGGAACGCTGTCTGTTTTCACCACTGACTAGACACTAATTATGTTTCTCCTGTATCTCTAGCAATTAAAAGAGATCTTTTATGGCTTCCATTAAGCACATATTAATCTTTGTCTGCCTCCTCTAATGTTAACATTACGAATGTATCAGATTATGTACGAAAACCACCTTAAACCTCTCCCTTTGCCTCTCTATTCCTATATGATTAGAAGGTTTTTTATACTCTTATGTTTATATCACGTTATTTAATCTTAGTTACTGTTATGCTTACAATGTTAAATTATTTATTTCTTATGTCTGTTTATTCTTAATTGCTATATATCAATCACATATCGTTCCCCTTCCCTTACCCTCCCCCTTATTGTTTTTATTGTGTATATTTCTTTTGTATACAGCATGATAGTCCTACCCATATATTCTTGCTTACCTTCCAACATTTTTATGTTAAATAGGATTTGTTCTATTCATTTTTATTGCTGTTCTTTTTCTTGTTATTCTTTAATAAACTCAATCTTAAAAAAAAAAATCTTATCACAGTTGTCATGATCAATCCTTCAGTGAAAGGATACAAAAAAGCATGCACTATCCTTTTTGTGTAACTGCAAGACAGAAGCAAGCAACACACGTGAAGGTTTGATTCTGTGGAGACAAATAAGCATACACACATGCATCCTAACTTACACCCTGTGGGCAGTTGCTTACACCATGGTCAAGAACCAAGGGTGAGGGCTACTACAGTCACACTCTTAAAAGTACCAAAGATTTTGCAGGCATAAGCATCAAAACAGAGTCATTTACTGCATTTAAGAAACTATCACTCATAATTTGCCTTTCAAACTATAGGAAAACAGGGACTTTAAGATGAAGGGTGGTTGATAAAATCCCATATAGACAAGGATCATCTGCCAATATTAATGATGTACTATGTTATGAGTTTGTCATGAGATTTAATATGCCCATTATATTCTGTTATTCAATTGGCATGCACATATAGAATTCCATAAAGTATTGAAGAGGACCCCTTTGTAGGACAGGACACTCACACAAATCCAGTAAAAGGTTGATGATGAAACTTACTTCATCAAGGAATGGCGTCTGCCTGCAGTGCTTTCCTTGATTAGCAGAAACTGAGGCCAAAACTGATGTAGACGCAGTTGATAACGCTGCAGCCACCATGTTGGGGCATAGTTTTGCCGGTGCATGTCACAACCACATCATTGTGACGTGACACATAGGCACACCATTGGATGTAGGAAGCAGAGGGCAATATTGTCGTTGTATTTCATTCATGTGTGAATGTACTAAGGGATCATGATTACTGTAGAACTGAGAAGGAAAAGAGGAAGAAAGTCAACCAAAGACAGCATCTCCATGCGGTATTTGCATTTATTTATGTTATTAAAATATCAAAGGGGTTTTATGTGAAGGATTCATCATACAGAGTCATGTGGGCAAATGACTGTAGGGGATACGATATGCCCAGAATCATTTCATGGTGCAAATGTGGCATTTGTCATCTTTAACATCGGATGATGTAATGCAACCACCAGAGAGACAATCAAGAAAGAGAAAGAGGTTTAAGCATGGCCTTATTACTACATAACTCAGTTTGATCCTCTATATTATGTAAAGATGGGCTGAGAAACCAGATAATAGCACATGTTCTCAGGTAGAATCATTGGTTGCCCATAGATGCTCAAGAACGAGAGATGCATTGTAGTTATGGGCAAGTGCCTGCATTAACCAGCCAAGTAATGCTTATTGTCAACTAATTAAAAAAGATCTCTTGTTTTTTGGTTGAAAAAATCTCAGTAGGCTACTTAGTAGGTAATAAATGATAGTGTTATTCTGAGTTGGGTCCAGGGGATGTCCTAATCCAAGCCCTTTTTATCAGTCCTCAGCCTGTAAATCCACTGTTGTTCATAACACACAATTTGTGTGGTTATATCTGGGTGGTGTGGCTGCAGTTTTTCAATAATAGACTATTCAATTTAATCCGGAGAATCGTTTTGTCAAGGAAGTGTTTTCTTAGCTTAGTATTGTCTCTCGTACACCTTATCGTGCTCCTGTGTTCATAATCCTTGCTCTTATTCTTTGCGTGGTCATGGCAATGTAGAGGCGGTAACAGGGGCACTTGATCAAATAAATCAAATTGGTTGAGTTACAATTAGTAAACACAGTCAATTGCCAAGGTGTTGCAAGCCCTAATTCCAATTCTGTGGTCTTACTTGTGAACTGACACACACTGCAATTCCCACAGGGCTAGTGACCCCCAATATTAGCCATATTCCATGGGGTTGAAGATATAGTAGTCTTGTCCAGTTCTTTAGGGCCTGTATGGACCAGAATATCTTGTAAACGTTGTCCTTTGCAGAAGAAGAAAATGGGTTTTTAATTTAATGGCTGTCTGAGTTTACTATTTTACAATGTTTGTCAATTGCTTTTTTCATTTAAAAAAACTGGGGCAGAGTTTTGTTACACAAATTAGTTTCTCTGTTTCATTTTTTTTCTGTGGGTAAGTAGCTGTTCTCTGTTATTGTTGACTGCCCTCCTCCTGGTCTTTCTAATGACTGATTCTGGATAGTTTTTTCCATCAACTTCACCGTGAGTTTCTTTGCATGTTTTTGGTATATCCTCAGATCTGTGTAGGTCCATCTGAGTCATTGAACTTGGTCCTCTAGTAGATTTTCCCTCTGTGAGCAAGAATGGAAGCTTTCAAAGCACAGTAAGCCGTTGCTATCAATAGCTTTGAAAAATACTTTTGTTTTTAAAGAATAATCTTCCTGCTAGATTCTATGGTTGAGGAAACCTAGGTCATGTTGTCAAACTGTCATGGTGAATTAAAACATGTTTATGGATACATGGTCTGCTACAATACACCAAGGGTTTCAACAGGCAAATGATATTATGTTGGGCCCTATTTTTATTGGTAGAGTGTGGGTGATGAGCATTATTTATTGGATTAGATGAGCTCGCTGTCTGCTGAGGCTTAACTTTTTTCTGTGGTGCCTCCTTTGTTCTTTTTTTGTCTCACATTTCTTTATTGGTTAGCATGAAGAAGATACCAAATATAATATAACAAGACATATCGCATATATATGAAGACAGAATGGGTAATGCCAATGCTGAAAATGTGGGGATTACAGCGGTAGGAAATGGAGGGGGGTGTAGTAATGGGTACAGTCATAAAAGGAAGATTTCATAAACAGGCTACAATGGATCCAATCATCAGTAAACAGCAAACTCAATTAGGACTGGTGCTTCTTCTTCAATGCTCAGTCACAGTGGAAATCTCTAGGAAGGTATGATGAATAAACAAGAGCCATCCTAAGGAAAGTTTAGAATGGCATATAAGAGGAGTCCTTACTGCATCTGATCTCTGATATCACAGGAACAATGAAGTAATAACTAATATGTTGCAGAACTTCCTAACTGAGGAAGAGAGGACAGTATGTAAGCATCAACAAAAACGTACCCGAGAAGAACCCCAAATGTAGGGAGAGGGGCAGGTTCCACTAGTTGCAGTGTGAGGAACACAGTATCACTGAGAATAGGTTCAAAACTAGAATCAGTGAGTCCCAGTATGGAGGAACCTGCTCCATATCTCTCCAAATTGCAGAAATCTACTGTTAATTTTACAGATCAGCTTCTCAAAATTTGCCATCTCAAACCAGTCATGATGGGAAGGGATTCCTTTCATTTTCCAATACCTCAGAAGCCTCATTTTGGCGTCCCCTACAGTGGTTGCTACCCATCATGTGAAATGAGTGGTTATGTCACTCATATCATGTAGAAGAGCTAATCTCACAGTCAGGTCCTGTGGGACCAATAGTTCTGTTTTTATGCATGCCCATATTTGGGTCAAGTAGTTACGCACATGGGCGAATGGCCACAGGATGAGTACAATGTCACAGTCTGGAGTCTGGCATCTCCAGTGTGTAAAGTCTGGGCTTAAATTAGCTCTGCAAAGCCTGGGGCGGGATCAGTGCCATATGTGTAACAATTTATAATACCCATATTTCAGGTGGGATTCTCACAGTCCTTTGTTGTAGTCAGCTAGTGCTGCTTCCCAATCTCAGTCCCAGAAATGTAACTGTAAATGCTCCTCCCTCCATGTACGCAGCTTGTTGGATATGGGAGTAGCAAACTAAAAGTTAATCATCAGGAAGCAGAAGCCAACTATTGTGCCCTTGTAAGCCTTCCATGTGTGTAAGTAAGTGTCAATGGGTGAGTGTGTCTATATCGAAGTGTCCGAGGTGACGGTGGAGTTCATGTGCGAACTAGACATATCTCCAGTATTGTAAGCATGGTATGGCATATTCCCATAGTAGGTCTGGGAAATTTTGCAGACATCAAGGCGTAGGAGTTTATTCTGTTTCTGGAGCCCCCAGCAAAGTGCCTCTTTGTCTATAACAATTGCTGCATTGCTCAATAAAGGGGCATTGGCATGGAGTTATGCTTGTACTTTCAGTAATGTGTGCACTCTTTTCTGTATGTAGTGGGAGGTAGAATTCTTGGTGTTCGAGAACTCCAGCTTTTGGGGTCACTGTGCTTACCATGTAGTGAAAACCACAGTTGCGAGCAGGGATTGGTTTTCCATATTTGCTCAGTCTGGGGCTTCCTGCTGTGATTTGATCATGTAAAGTAAATGTGATAGTCGATAGGCTAGCCAGTAACTATCCATGTGGGGTATGCAAGCCCCCCCCCTTTAGCACTGGCAGTGAACAAATTGTAGCTGTGTAACCAGGGCTTCGTGTCACCCCACACAAACAGACGAATCAATATGTCAATATCGTTAAACATTATGCGAGGGACTGCCAGCGGAAGCCTCCGGAAGATGTAGTTGAAGCAGGGAGCATTTTAAAGACTTGTATCCTGCCCCATAATGAAAGATTGAGAGTGGCCAGTTTCCAGAAATTCACCTTCATTTGGCTATCAAAGGGAGGATATCAGCGGTGAGTTGTAGGGTCTCACATTTTGTCTTGTTAATTTTGTATTCCATGAAACCTGAGAAGCGATCAATTAGAGCCATCAGATGCGTATGTGAGGCAAGAAGGTGAGCCAATGTTAGTAAAATGTTGACAGCGTACTTCAGCGCACAAAATGCCTTGAGTTCTCCTACTGGCATCTTTATCCCTTTAATGTGTTCATCATGTCATATCATATGAAGATGGTTGTCCGACACGTCCGGGCACAAACTCCACTTGAGCTGGGAGTATTAACTGGAAAATGACAGTTTTAAGGTAGTCAGCCAGGTCCTTCGCCATAATCCTAATATCAGTATTGCCCGTTTTTAGGTCGAGCCTAGAGTCAGCGTGCAAGTGCTGCTCTAGGGAAGATCTGGGGTAGTTCAGTACGTGAGGGAAGCCCCGCCCACTCCCCCACCCATATTTTTCATTGGCTTGTGTCTTTGTCCTTCCGAAATGCTGGCTTCCGATTGGTTTATAGGCTTGTTAGTCCCTCCTTATGAAGGCCATGTCGTCATTTGTATCCTTCCATGGCAACTGGCCCCTTTACTTCGAGTGTTGCACGGTATGTGTTATTTAAATTGTGAGCACTATTTTCATTAATTAGGTTCTCTTACTGCCCATGCCTTCTCCCCCCACCTGCACTCACGCTGTCTGTGCCTTCTCGCCCCCTGCCCCCCAACCCGCCCGCTCTCCCGCTGTCTGTGCCTTCTTTCCCCCCTGCCCCCACCCGCCCGCACTCCCGTTTGCAATGCAATAGGTCTCGCGTAAATGCGAGTCCTATTGCATTGCAAATGCTTGTTTCGTTGCTTTCCTAAATCACGCGCTTCGATTCAATTTGAAACCGAAAGGGATATTGTTCCTGGAATATCCCAAATATCTGGCCTCCAGCCCTGATCACGTGATTACCAGAAGCAAACTGTTCTCAGTTGATCGTTAGACGTGCAGCTCGAGCCAAGGAGACACCGTTTGGGTCTATCTTACCGGACGAGGTAAAAGAAAGGAATGTGAGATACTGTAAGTAATTACATGTAGAATGTCTTGCAGCGCTGGTTTGCCTTTTTGCAGAGCTGTATATAAACATCTCTGAAATGTATAAACTTAGCTGTAGCGGCCTCTGAAGAACAGACAGCAAGTAGCCCCTTCTTGTTTGTTTTCTGAAACCATGCACCGCTAGACTACCTTCCATTAAGCATGTTTTATCTAAAAGCTCGTGCTCATTCTATAATCATCAGCGAGTTAAAAGAACATGTTTTTTTCATCTCTAAATCCGCCGGAACTGATAGTGCTTTACCGCAGCTCTGCCTTATTATATTGTGCACTGTGGAATTTAGTGGAATTTTAATGTTTTCCAATTTGGAGCCGTGTTCTCTGTGGAAGACACGTTGTGCATTGAGCTCTCTAATGCTTTGCGAGGAGTGGTTTCACTCGCGCTAGGAAGCGCCCGTGGCTTGTGGGGTCTGTGGAACATACATGCAGTTCAGACCGATGTATTCAGTGAAACGAATCAACATTTGCCTGACGAACTAGATTGGCTCCTGTTCTAAGTTCCTATGATAGAGGGGAAGTGAAGGAGAAGATGTGGGGTAAAGGCCAGAGCTGACGTCTTTGGAACTGGGGAACAAGGTTTGATACTCGGTGCCGGCTCAACATCCTGTCATTCTGGGCAAATCACTTAATCTGCCGGTGCCCAAAATTTGTCCTTGAGTAGTGTAACTGGTGCTCATCTAAAGCACGCCAGTACTTTCGAGTCGAGTTCACAAAAGCTGTTAAAAATTAGTGTTCAGTGCTGCTGTAATTGGAAAAACTTTACTCCTGGAACCTATATACCGGGGGTCACAAGATATGGCAACAAAAAGGGGTGGATTAACGAGGGGTGAGTCATGAAAAGAAGTTTGACAGTCCTGTTATACATATTTTTTAAACTCTTCCATAAAGAAATTGGCAACAAGCGGAAACGGGACAGTAAATATGCTGTGGCTTAATTGGTTGCAAAGGCTGCGTTTTAGAATATCTTATGGGGTCAAGGCACCTGCTGCAGAGAGTTTTGTGTGCCATGTAAATCTCATGGAATAATAATGATAAGATAACTCTGGTCGTTATTGCACTTGCTGCAGAGATCTGTGTTTTGTCTAGTCACAGCTTTGACTCATAAAGTAGTGGTGCACAGACATAATATCGAGGATTTTTTTCGAACTACAGAAATATCGAGTTGGAAATATCGAAGGGACAGAATATCAACATCAAGAATATCGGTGACCAGAATATCGACCTGAAGGTAAGAAATATTGTTTTTGTTAGTATCGAAGTCAGTAATATCGTTTGCAAAAATATCGTTGTTAATAATATCGATGTTTATATTAGTGTTATGTATTTTAGTATGTATTTTATATGTATGTGTTCTATATTTTTTGTTAAGTATTGTATTTTTTTAAATATATGTATTACATTTTTAGAAGTTAGTAATTTTATTTAAAGTACATTTTACATTTTAGTACTGTAGCGAGTTGTGGGGTTATAGGGGAATAGGGTGGGAAGTAATTTAATTATAGTAAATTAAATAAGAATTTTTAGAAATTATTAATTATTTTTAATTACATTTTGTGTTTTAGTTCCATAGCGGGTTGTGGGTTTAAAGGGGAATAGGGTAGGAAGTAATTTAATTATAATAAAGTAATTATTAATTTTTATTTATTGGTATTGATAATTAATTTATTGTTAATTAATTATTAATTGGTAATTAATTGTTATTAATTGATTAATTGAAAATATTATTAATTGTGTTAATTTATTTTAGGAGCGGGTTGTGGGTTTATAGGGGAATAGGGTGGGAAATAATTTAATTTTATTAAAGTAATTATTCATTTTCATTTATGGTATTCATAATTAATTTTTGGGTAATTAATTCTTAATTGGTTAATTAATTTAAAAAATATTAAATTGATAAGCATGTTAATTTTAACCCTCTGCTATCCAACACTTTCCCTACAGTTACAGTCTCTGGAGTGGGAATAGTAATTTTAACCCCTACGCTATCCAACACTTTCCCTACTGTTGCACTCACTGGAGTGGGAATAGTAATTTTAACCCCTTTGCTATCCAACACTTTCCCTACTGTTGCACTCTCTGGAGTGGGAATAGTAATTTTTACCCCTACGCTATCCAACACTTTCCCTACTGTTGCACTTATTGGAGTGGGAATAGTAATTTTTACCCCTACGCTATCCAACACTTTCCCTACTGTTACACTCTCTGGAGTGGGAATAGTAATTTTATCACCTCCGCTATCCAATATTTTCTCTACTGTTTTAGTTAATGTAGTGTATAATTTATTTTAAAAGACTAAAAATATTGTAATTTTTTAATTTGTTATATATATTTTTATATTTTTATTTATATTATTGTTTTTTTGTATACATGTATTTATAATTTTTTAATGTTTTTTAACAATTGATAAGTTATTAAAATAATTATTTATAAATATTATTAAGTAAGTATATATATTATATTTTATACGTATATATGTTTAATTTATTTTTTTATTATATGTATTAGTTATAATTTTAAACATTTTAAAATAATTTTAACGATGTTTATTTAATTATATGTATTATTTATTTTATTTTACATTATTTTTTAAACATTAAAAAAACCGATATTTTTAACGATATTTTTGACAACGATATTTTTTTTTCTATATTTTTGTACTTACCATAATGTAGATAGGACTTCGATATTGTGGACATCGATATTTCGGCTCCGATATTTTTGTTGTTGATATTTCTGTAGTCGATATTCAAAGTAGTATAGAGGGTTAATGTGTCTACAGGAAGCAAATTGTGCACCATGCAGATTAAAGATTTTTATTGTTTGCAGTTAGCAGAGTTACTGCCTTTGACAATGAGAATTCTTTTATGACTTGCAGTTCATAAATTGCAATCATTCTAATATAACACAGTGAGCTATGAACCAGTATCAAGGACCTGCATGCAAACCTTATTGTTTTTTTTTCAATCAATTGTTATTATAAGTCTGCTAAAATGTAGTCTGTTGTTATAAGGGTGCTAAAAAAAGGTAGTAATCAAATCTTATTAGTACTGACAACCCCACACACTGTGTTACGTTTTAAATCCGTACTTTGAGGATGGCAGACGCGAGGCTCTACTATTGCGCAGCTTAGCTACTGGTGGTGAATGACTGGCTGAATGGGGGTTGGAGGGACCCAGCCTTCCGGCTGGAGGTGGCCATGGAGGGCCTGGATAAGATTAGTGGGTGCTGTATGGTGATCCCATCCGCCTGGACTCACGAGGGTGGTTTTCTTGACCTGGCAGCTGGCATTGTGATGGATTGGATGGGACAAGCAGGTCACGCTAGTGACTCCTCTATGGGTGGGCACATAGGCTTGTTAGTCCCGCCTTTAGCGGCTGCGCTGCTTTATTTAATTTGCAGCGCGGTCCGCATCAGTTCAGTGTAGTACATGCAAACAAGCGTTTGCAATGCAACAGGTCTCGCATTTACGCAAGTTTGAGCTATTGGCATTGTAAATGACAATGCCTTTTATTTATGTTTTTTTTTCAAACATAAATAAAACGCATTGTCATTTACAATGCCAATAGCTTAAACTCGCATAAATGCGAGACCTATTGCATTGAAAATGCTTGTTTGTTTAGTTTCTAAAATTCTTTGGTGAACCCATTGTCCCCGGGAGCTTTACTGCAAGCAATGTCATCAATAGGCATGGCAATCTCCTCATCTGAGATGATTCTGTATTCATATGTATCCTGTGCTCCCGGCCGTCTGATGCATGGAAGGGGTGAAACAAATTTACAGCGCCAAATTGGGACAGCTTGTTGCGCTTTACCGGGACACAGTCAAAGTTTGAGGCCAACCGCGATGGAGTCCTGGTTGGATACACTAAGCAGGAGGTCTTGGTCAAAATTTTACCTTCACACTCAGTCATTTTTTAGAGCTTTTTCTCTCGAAGTTGAGCGAGGTTCATCTTCAGGCCGGATTCGCGTCTTAGTTTTCTGCGAGGCCCCGGCAAAATCCTGGAAGTTTGGAGCTCCAGAGCTTTCAGGGGGACAATTCTGAAATCCAAACCAGGTCGCGGTTGAAAGTATCCGGATTTACTCTTGATGTCGAGTCAGTCACCTTATGGAGCTTTTTAACAAAAAGTTCCCAAACTTCATCAAACTTCTGGATCTTCTTACAGAAGGTCTCTTTGAGGTTTCAAAGTGTCCACAACACCATTCCAGGGGTCTAGAATCTCTGAGATGGTTATTTGAATATTGGGACTACAATTCCCACAATGCATCTGTCCAAGTCATAAAACGTCCACTGGAAGCACTCCAGGATGGGGATTTCCTGATGAAGATGATGCAGCTCGGCTCAGTTAACCTGCAGCTTGCAGGGAGTCCAATCCTTAATCTTTCTTGAAGCAAGGCAAAGTCCTTAGGGCTGTAGTTCCAAAATGTGCAGCAGGTGCAGTCCTTCAGAGTGCAGACCTTTGGGGTGCAGATCACATTTCCAGCAGGGCAGTCCTTCTTCTCCTTATTGTTTAAGGCAGCTGATCAGAGTTGCTTGGCAACTCTTCCATATTTATGCTGTGTTCCTGGGCGTCAAGCAGGGGAGCACCCCTGATCAATGGGATGTAGGGTACCACCCAGGTGTATGACCACTTGCACCAAAGTGTGGGATATTCTTGTCCCAGAAAGCAATGTTCTCTCAAAATCCATCATTGATAAATTCTCTCTTTGGAGACTAGACCAGGTTAAGCCAACCAACTGGCATGGCTGAAGTTTGTATGATGGAACCACGCATGCGATTATATCGCAAGTCTTAACCATCTGGTCTTTACTACGAACGCGTCTTTACCATGCATGCTTTTACCACACATGCCTTTACAACAAATTTCACTGTAAAGGCATGATTGGTAAAGGCATATGTGTGGTAAAGATTACACCCCAGCCCCCTGCCCTCAGCCCTAAAACCCAGCCCCAGCCCTGAAAACGACCCTGCCCCAACCCCAGCCCTAAAAACACGCAGCCCCCACCCTGAGCTCTGAAACTGACCCCCAGTCCTGAAAACGACCTGACCCCAGCCCTAAAAACACTGCAGCCCACTGCCCTGAGCCCTAAAACTGGCCTCCAGCCCTAAAAACTACCCCAACCCCTCACCCCAAGCCCTAAAACTCAGCCCCCTGATCTAAAAACTACCCCAACCCCAGCCTTAAAATCACCCCAGCCCTGCATCCTAAGCCTTAAAACTAGCCCCCAGCCAAAAAACTCTCCCGACCACAGCCCTATTCACCATGCTGCAGCCCGATCCTTCCTGTTCCTTCCATTCTCCCCACCCATCCTCTCTGAATCTAAAGTGCTGACTGCCTTTACCATACATAGGCATGGTAAAGTCATATGCGTGGTAAAAGCAAGCGTGGTAATGTTTGCGTGGTAGCAAAACACCTGGTTCCCTCCGCGTAGCCCAAGGCTAAGATTCCTTAGCACTCCTCTTCTATCCCCCTCCTTAATCTAATTACAGGGGCTCCTGTGTGGCTGGGGTGGCAAAATGTGGGGGTGAGCCTGTGATGTCCTAAAGTGTCATTCTCCCTTTGAGGACCAGTTTGGCCACCCCTCCTCCCTCCTGCCTTCTGCTTCTGTAGTTTCAGTTCTCCCACAGGAATCCCATTGTCTCTCTAGCAGGATACTTCACACCTCATTAAGGCAGCTTGGCTCAGCCTGGCAGAGGCTAGCCAATCAGGAGAGAGCAGCTGGAAGGCTGGATTTTGGCTCGCAAAAAAACAAAGTGTAATAACTTCTTTTCTGTGATAGTTATTATAAATCTAAGATCCTCAAATGGTTGGATTTATCTTAAATAAGATTCTGATACCTTGAATTATATTTTATCTAGCTCCTGTCAATATTTCTATATAAATGAAATATTCCTATTTTAGCCCTTGGGGCTAATTATCTACAATGGGGAAAACAAATTTGGTGGTTTTGCCTCATCAGGGCTTATAAAACATTTTATAATGTCCCTGCTTATGGTTACATGGCACCCTACCCCTGGGGCACCTAGAGGAAACCTTAGGGGTGACTTATGCGCAAAAATAAGGTAGATTACTACTTTGGAAGTACCTTTAATTCCAAAGTCGAATTTCCATATAATTTAATTTTAAAGACCGTCTGCAAAGTAGGGCTGCCTTTAAAATGACAGCAGGCAATACAGCAATTCACACTCCAGTGCAGGAAATCTTCTGGGCCTATAAACCTCCCTGCCCTAATATATACTAGGGACTTATAGGTAGTTTGAATCCCCCTTGTCTTATTATATATTATGGACTTACAGAGGTCTGTCACTGCCAATTGTAATTATACCTAAACACTGTAAACCTTTAAACCAGAGCACTGGCCCTGGGTCTTGTAATCAGAGCCCAGGGCACAATCAGAGTCAGTAACTGCCTGTATCAAGCAAAAAATGAGGGTGATCAGGACCAAAAGGATGACTTTGTCACATGACCTATGTACAATAATAACTCCTAGATGAGGGTCATTAGTTCATTGTAATAAAGGACTCAAGCTGCACCTTATTGATGAACCCAACAATGCTAACCAGTCTGGGTTTGCTTTTGGTCTGGTTCATAAGGGACATGGCTTGGCAGATTGGGCTACACTGCTTATAGTGGGGCAGGACCAAAGTTGACTTGCATGAAGTTGGTCACTTTCTGGCTTTGGCTCAATGCGCAAAAAAAGGCGGATTGATATGAAGGCTGTGACTCACTTGGAAAAGGACCCAGCAGCACAGAGTATCTACAAGTGGTTAATTGAAATCAAAGCATTCCTTCCATCACCTTTAAGATTTTTTTTGGGTGGAGGCTTCGTTGTGTCTCTTTAGAATGAGTGAATTTAATATTATACCAACTTTAAAATCACTGAGCTGGCTCCCAGCGGAAGATTCCTCTTGCAGCTTGAGAGCTTGATTATTTTGGCCAAGTCTCAAGAGTGAATATAGATTTTAGAGATATAGACTGTCTTGACTGTTTGATTCTTGTTGGCCCTTAAGGCAGATTACTGTAAGTAGAATAACTGAAAGGTCCCCCCTGGCAACCTGAATGAGACAGGGCCAAAACAGTCACAGTCAACCTTCAAAAAGTCACTCCCTTTCACTTGAATTCACTACTCTGTTCCACCAGACTCCTGTAGTGTGAGTTCAAGTGTGATGCCAAATACAGAGTAATCTAATGAGATGTCTTTGTGATGGAATGAAGATTCACAATTCCCCAAATTTGTCCCATGTCCCCACAAGTCAATTAACGAGTGCCATAAATGAGCACCAGTAGAAATTCCAAGCAGTCTGTTTGTGAGCTGTGTGTGCGTCACAACGATGAACATGTGCAATTTATAACTATTATGGGCGGGTGAAAACGTTTGTGTACACATGCAAGGAGGGAAGGTTTTTGTTTGTTGCAAAAGAGTTTAGTTTTCCAGTGTCACCATTTATTTATGTATTGGGAGAGGATATCAAAATGTTCTTCAGTGCACTATAAGAAAACAAAGCTTTAAAGCAAAGAGCAGCAGGACAAGCTTTCTTTAGATAACCAGAAGAAAATGCCGAATCAAGAGCATGTTGTTGAACACCTGTGTAAATGTCACAAACAAGTAGAACGGATTGTTCCTTCTCGAGGTGCACACAATTAAAATGTACATTATTAATTCAGTTTGCTTAACCACGTGTCTAACAGTCTTTTAAACCAAGTTAAGTACACCTCAGAACATCATATTGCATGAATTGAAGTGCCAAGGCCTGAGGGTTAAAACGAGGAATAATGCAGAAACCATCAAGCAAGTTTTAGAAATACTGTACCAATTACTTTGAGTTTAGGTGTTCTGAGATCTTCATCTTTCATGAGTCCGATATAAGATTCAAATGTGTTTACTGTTACTTCTGGTGCTTTCAATTGTTTGCATCTTTTCTCACCAAAGTTACAGAAGGAGCCCCGGTGGCAGCTCCACTGGGACCACTTAAGAGTGACACAATGAATACATGTCAGTCTTGCACTATGGCACTGGGTAACCAACAGGTTTGTTCCACTCCACAGTTGTGCGTGTTTTACAACCATCTGCACACCTGCGTTAGTTCATTAATTGAGATAACAGTTGTGTCAGAGAGCAGACATGAGTACTTTACTTGTAACAGATCAGACCTGTTGAATAATCAGCTATACAGATCTTTTTGTCTCCATCATCACAGGTGTCTTCAGTTCATGTGAAGGTTCTGGTAAGAGAAGAGGATGATAGATTTGTGAAAATAAAAAAGTGCTGACATTTCCAAATACGATGCTGCCTTGGCAGTGACAGAAACGGGGTCTTTGCTTTTTTGTTTAATTGCATTCAAGGTATCAGCTTGCCTAAGTGACACATCTAAAATGTCTCTCAGTTCACGGGTCAATATAGGAAGTGAGCAGTTGTGTAGGTAGGATATTGGATCCCTACGTCATGGCACCCAGAGATAATATTGCAGACAGGAATAGTAATCTGTGAATATCACATTGGTATCACAGTGATATCCCTTTCTGCATTGTGAACTGCGCCATTCAAATCCTTTTGGACAGTCGGAGCTTGCATATCTGCGTCCGTGCACAGCAATTGTACCAGCAAGTGATCAGTATTGTCCCCATCATAATGCATCTATCTGTGGACCCCCGGAAAGCAAGACATTGTAACTAGCAACAGAGAATTATTGCCTTTGTTCTCCAGTAGAGCATTTAAAAGAGTGCCGTCCTAAATCAGCGTTTTGCCAAAGTCACAGCTGTTATGTCCCTAAGCATCATTGCTCAAGGCAATTTTCTTGTTTTAATAAGTGCTTAATTTGAACAGGTGGTTGCAGTTGGGGCCAACCTGCACTCATGTTTGGGGACCAGCACTTATTTTTCCTCCCTCATCACGCTTTGACCCAGAGCAAGAGAGAGAAAACCGCTAAAGGGAGAAAGAAGGATAAATAGAACGATGGAAAAAACTGTGACAAAGGTAGAAAGCAGAGTTGAGAAAGAACCTCCAAGAGTGAGATGAAGGAGCAGGGACTTTGGATTAAAGAGGCATGAAGGTGGAATCAAGCCTATGCAACCTGTGTATTTAGCAGTCTGACCTTCAGTGGTGCCGCCCACAGACTTTTGAGCAAACTTTGGGCACCAGGCACCATTGTTTTATAAGTTAAGCACTTGTTTTAATGCACTTTCGCCCTACACACAAGTGTATATTTTTCCTCTTTCTACACCAGCTTAACCCACTATTCTAGCATTTCCCTAAAGTAGTGGACTATAGGGTCGTGGATCATGGTCTAAAAGCAACCCCTGGAGATCAAATGGTTGTAATCCTCATGTTGTAATGCAGGACACCACTATACTCAGTAAGACAGAAATCTAGAGGGGGCAATGGTCTGAAACTGTATGTAACAGTACTAGTCAGTCACAACAGTTATGGAGACTATGTACACATTAAGCCAAGGACATAATTTATAAACTGGAAAAAGAACAACTAGTCCCTAGCAGTGGGCGAGCATCTCTCCAAACAGCTCTAAAACCCCAGTGTTTCATCCATACTTTGAGATGCACTGCCATTTTGGGCATGATCACTTCAAGCAGTGATAAAAATTACGGGGCATATTATCAAGAACGGCGTTAAAAATTATCGCCGGTTTAGCGGCAGAAAACTGCCGCTAAAGCGGCGATAATGGGCTTGATAATATGCCCTTGAGAATTCCAATAGAAGTCCATGTTCTGGTGTGAACATGGGTTTCTATTGGAATTCTCCAGGGCATATTATCAAGCCCATTATCGCCGCATTAGCAGCAGTTTTCTGCCGCTAAACCGGCGATAATTTTAACGCCGTTCTTGATAATATGCCCCTACATAACCAGTGCTGTATCAATAAAATAATAAAAGTCATCACTCCTAATTGTTGGCGTGGAGGTTTAGCGACAAGGCTGTGTCAGAAATGTACAGGGGCAGTATCTGGAGATAGATACTATTCATTGTGCTTGATTGACTATTTAGCCTGCTCTTCCCAGTATATATCTCCCCTGTGTATCACTAATCTTGGTATACTAGAAGTGGATCACCAACTCTATTCACATAAGCACAGCCTTAGCATATGAAGAGTATTTGGTACTACATTATATGGTATCTCCATCAACACTGCAATTTCTCAGTTTCCCAGCAAAGGTGTCCCCTACAGAAATACAATATGAGCACCACTGCACTTGAGGTAGGAAAAGATTTATAACATTTTGATAGGCATGCCATGCGCCTTTCTTTCAAAGTGATAACATTGAAGGTTTTGATCACAGCCTGCTGGTACTTATTATTATTCAGATCAATGGAATAAGGACACACTTTTTGACAGCATATTTTCCCTCCAATCTTAGCTATAACAGAAGCAATCAGCAATAGACAAAATGTTAGTTAAGAGTGAAAAATTGACTTGTTGGTTGAGGGAGGTGTGAGCCCTTCTTAAGCACCAGCCTTAATCCCCGTCAGGATGAACCACTAAAGTCACTAAATTAACCTTTCTAAACCCTCTGGTAGTTTGGCACAAAAGCAGTCAGGCAATGTGTAAAGTATTTATGCAGCACACAAACAGTAATAAAGTGAAAACACAACACAAGAAAAATCCCACACCAATTTGGAAAATATAGAGTACATTTTAATAAATTATTTGATACAAAAGCAACAAAAATCCATCAGTAGAACCAGAGATATGCAATTTTAAAGATTTAGGTAAAAATAGTGCTTAAAAGCACAAAGCGTCAACTGTGGCTATCTGGTTGCACTGGACTGGGACAAAGTCACAAGTTCAGGCCCACCGTGATGGAGCTTGGATTGGACACAGGGACCAGCTTAGACCCAATAAGAATTGCACCTTATGTCCATGATGTGGGGTATAGCATCGCACAGCAGCGGTTTTGAGGAGCGATGTGGGGTCCTGCATTGAGTTGCATAGTGCTGCTTCAGTTCCAGTGAGGAACTGCAGAGACTGTGATATATGGTCTACGTCAAATTCATCGCACTGCATTGGTTCCGATGAGGAGCTGCCAGGGCTGTGATACTAGTTTTGTCACACTGCATCGATTCCTATGAGGAGCTGCAAGGGCTGCATCGGGTTAGGTCGAGCTGTGTTGGTTCTCATGGGGACCGCAGCTGGGCTAGCAGAGTACCTTCATCCCCACTTGGGGGCACGCCAGCAAGGCAGGCGACCCTCTGACATGGCACTGGGTGGGGTAAAGAAAGATTAGAAAAGAATCATGAAAGGAAAAGAATGAAGAAATAAGGAAATAAGGGGAAAAATAATCAAAATACAAAAAGTCACTAAAAACACCAAAGAAATAATCAAAAATCTTATTATACATGAACAAAAAGACACATCCTAATATAGCAAATACAAATATGGGGTAGATAAATTTGATAGGGGGGAATTAAAGAGATTAAATAGGGATTGAAAATTAGGCACAGCACCATATCAGAGTAGAAAAACAAGATGTTCCCACCCATGCAAACCACGTGGTGCCGATTGCGCATGATTTGGAACGCGAGGATGCACATAACTGTGTGGTACCGTTAGTGCGATTCGGAACATGAGGGTACTCTCCACATAGCACATTGCAGTGCAAATAGGCGCACCAGCAAACTCTGCCTGCCCGCAGAACTTTGCATAGCGCAGAAGAGATTTTTAGCCACTCCGCAGAGTTCCGCGTAGTGCAACTCCGCAAAATCTACCCTGGCCTACTCACAGCATCCAGCACCTTCCCTGAATTTGCCCTGACTCGAGTTAGAATAGTAAATCTACCCCCATACAGTGTTCATCACCTTCCCTGAGTTTGCCATTTTATTTTTTTTGTCCTCATTTACCAATAAATTATGGTCTTAAGTCGTACTACTGGCAAAGAAGTCTGACTGCTTTCTTAAGACTTGCTAAGATGACCATACCCCATTACCTCAGGTTCAAAGTCACTCTCTGAGCATGGTATAATAATTGGACAGGATTAGAATTAGCTAGCCATACTTGAAATCCCAACCTCATATCTTGCATTCTTGTAGTGGGGTTAAGGAGGAGAACCAGACCGCTAAAAAATTGTGAAAGAATTGTTAACCAATATCTATGCTGAAGGGGCTCTATACAGCTTTTTTATACATTTAATAAAGGTTAAAGGAAGCCCAAATCTCTCCAATACTTCCCATAAGAAACCCAAGACACCCTGCCAAAAGCCTTAGCAGCATTAATTCTCACTATGGGTAGTAGCTGATCCCTAGTTTTAGCAAGGTCTAATGTGGAGTCTAACAAGTATGTAAGGTGTCATATTTGTCTCCACAGGAGGAAGTCCTTCTGGTCCATATTAATAACCTTCCACACTACTTTTGCCAATCTCCTAACTAATATTCCTGAATAGATTTTGTAATCGTTAGTAAGCAACGATATGGGGCAATAGGAATTTTTTGGGTCTTTGGTAGGCTTTAGAATCAAATTTATTATTTCCTCATTCCAAATAGGCGGTATTTCTACTTTATTGTTTAATATTAAATTAAACATTTCTACCCACAGTGGAATTATCACCTCTTTCAGCAACTTATAAAATTCTACTGGGAGAGTATCTGGTCCTGCGACTTTTCCATTTATCTAGCTATTTATCTGTTCTCAGACTTCTTCTGATGTCATTTCTCCTCTCAATAGTTTCTTATCCTCAGACTCCAAACATGTTAATTGTTACTCCTGTAGCCACTCTCTCATCGACCTCATATCAGGCTCACATGTCTCAGTGTATAACAGTTCAAATGCCTTTGTTAGACTTTCCTTAATCTCAACTGGGTTCTCAGAGACACTCCCCATTTTGTCGACTATCAGTTTTCCAATAAGGCTTCTTGCTGTATCTGCTGTTGCCTTTCATGCGGGCAACCAACCACTCTCCTTCCCATACTCGTAGCTAGCTCACTGAGAAGCCAGCCAACTGATTTTCACCCTAATCTCAATCTGCCACCTGAAAGCCTCTTGTTTCCCTAACAATACTTTATTAATAACCTGAAATTCCACACAGGAGTTTGTTTTTAACATCGCCTTCTCTGTTTTCCCAATATCCTCTTCCATTTTCCTAAACCCTTCTCAGAATATTCTAGACTTATTAAACCCTATCTTATGGAGAATCCCATGTGTATATGCCTCAAAGCATCCAAAACAACAACAGGGGAGACAGTATCCTCATTCTCTTTGAAACAGTTTCTAGTGTGTTCTCTTAGCTCTTGTATTACTCCTTGGTCAGCTAAAAGGGTTCTTTCCACTGTACACATTCCTTCCCCCAAAACTTCCGATAATTGCATAGTTAATAGGATAGCCAAATGATTCCAACACAGGGCACGGATATGAGCTACAGCAATCTATTTTTGAATGGGTTTGGTACATTTTACTCCTTCTCTGCCTCTACCTTCACGCGCCATGTATCATCAATCCTCTTAATGTTTTGGTGACCTTAACCATACCAACTCCCTTTCTTTTGGATGTGGTATCCAACTCTCTGTTCAAAAGAACGTTAAAATCACCACCTATGATCACAGGACCTCGAAATTCTGCTACAATAATGCACAATATTTCAAGTCCCCCAGGATCATCAGAGTTTGTTTAATAAAACCCCCCATAAGTAAAAAGGGATATTCCACTTTTAAATTTCCTGACTACCCACCTGCCCCTGCATCTGCTCTAAACTTTAAGAGGTCCACTCCAGAGTTCTTCCTCACTAAAGGTACAACCCCCCTACAATTAGTTGCCTGATCTGGGCATCCCATATCCTATATCCACCTCTGCCTCATAAATAAGTTCTTACATGCTCCAAAGGTAAGATGTGTCTCCTGGAAAATGCAGACATGAGCCAAACTCTCCTGAAGATATTGCACAATTAACTTCTGCTTCCTCTTTGTCCTCAACCCATTAACATTCCAAGTTAATGTGCTTTTCATTATTCCACATTACTTTTAACATGTCTGGGAACCTCAGCTATACCTTAGCAGCTAATTTGACTGTCTTGTCCATTATTTGACCAGGCTCCCACTGTCTCTCCCTCGTTGTTCTGCTAATATCTGACCTATGCAGCCCTCATCCCCCCCCACTGTCAGTTTTCTAGCCTTGAGAGTGATTTCCAATATTTTCTCCTTCACAGAGTATGACAAAAAGTTCAATAGTATTTTCCCAGGCCTCTTCTTTCCTTAATTCAGTTAGAACAGGTCCTTATGTAACCTTTGAAACTCTTTCTTTAAATTCAGACCTAGCTTATCACTCAGAACTCTCTCTCTCTAAGAAATTTGATAACAAAACTAGGGGTGGGAGAAACATTCCGCGCCACCAGCAGAGTTCATAAAGTTTTAGCACTCCGCGTTCCACTTGGAGTGCGGAGTTCCAGCAAAACTTTACCAACCGCTGCATGTTGGAGATTTTTCTCTTGCGCAGCTCGCCAACATTAAACTGGAAAACACGAGAATGTATGTCCCCAAGAGTGATTTTCAGGTGCAAGAACGCCTCCCGGCGAGATTTCTAAACGCGGGAGGCCGCAACAGGTCTCGACCCTTCTCGGTGAGAAAGCTGCCTCTCAAATAGAAAAATCTACTGTAATAAAGAAAGAAGTAGCACCCTCTGGCACGCCGCGTGGTGCCGTTCTCACTGATTTTACAGGGCAAAACAAGCTCCCATCGCTAAAAATCAACGTGAGCAACACGACTTGATGAATTCCGCCAGCTCGCGGAATTTCACGGAATCGTGCAGAGTTTTTTATGTAACTCTGCTGAATTCCATGGAGTGAAACTCCACAAGTTCCTCCCATGCCTCGTTTTGACCCTGTTAACAACAATTTGTCACGTCATCATGAGCAGAACAAGGTAATGGCAGCAACCATGTTAGGGAATGGACCCGGGTCGAATGAATTAAACAATTAAGGGAAAGAATCGCCAGAGTAATGAGACCTCGGTTGAAGAACACACTATAAAACATCAGTGCTGTAGGTACATCTGGGCTTCTTTGTGACCTCTGGACGTAGTTAGTTAGCAAGGTCCCAAAGAAGCCCACATATAGCTGCGGTACTGATCTTTGATGGGTCATTCTCCAATCAAGGTTTCATTACTCTGATTATTCTTCTACTTATCTGATTCATCTATTTGAATGGAGGTCCATTCTCTACGATGGTTGCTACCATAGTTGCCACCATTACCTTGTTGTCCTGATGATAACCTTGACAAATTGTGGTTAACAGGGTCGAAACATAAACAATCCTACTATTGTACTGATACTAGGGGTGGGCAGTAAACTTCGCTCGGCCAGCAGAGTTCACACAGTTTTGCCATCTCTGTGCTCTGCTTGGAGTGCAGAATTCATCAAAAATTCTGCCAACCGCCACGTGGCAGAGTTTACCGCCCACCAGACTTGGAATGCAATATGAGTGGCATTGCTTCTATCTGATAAGAACTCGGGCGTGGCTCTCAGCCGGGGACAAGAGGTGAGTCCGCCAAAGAGTGTGGCTTGGGCATGTGCCATTCGTTTCGTTGGGCTCAAGCTACATTTAGAGGTGCATGCCTGGGAATTCTAGTTCCCTGGTAGGTGCAAGGCTGCAGCAGCCGGTTTGTAGAGCTCCCCATGGAGCCTGTCAGACTCACAGGCCACCGCACTGCATGAGTAGCTTCATGACCAATAGCCTGCTGGGCTTGGACCACTCCAAGGCTGCCTTCCTGGAGTTCAGAACAAGTGCCCCCTCGCTGCAGGTCCATTATCCTCTGCACAGCTTCCACTCATCTGTCAAGGGGCCCTACTGGGATTCCACCTATGAGGCCAGACCTTGGGCTACCCTTACAGTCCACACGGGCACCCGACACCCGTGTGGATAAGTGCCTCCAAACAATCAGGTACGTTAATTATTTCTCACAACTAAGGGGCCGATTCCGATTCGGGCCAGAAATCTCTCCGACCGAGCCGGACCCGGAGAGATTTCCGACCGAATCGGACCCGTGCAGCCCGACCGAACGAGTACGATGCGCACGTATGCCATCGGACTCGAGTCGGTCGGACTCCCATTGAAGTCAATGGGAGCCTGTCGTACAACGCGTACGCGGGCTCCCATTGACTCAATGGGTGCGAGGCGAACAAGGGCGCCCCCTACAGCGTGTACGCCCTGAAGCGACTCGCGCCGTACACGCACAGATAGGGGGGACCCATGGGTCCCCCCTGTGTGTGACTCGTGCGGCTACGCGTACAGGGGGGTCCGACACGGACCCCCAAAGTACGGCTCCCACTGCTCTTTCGAGCCGGACGGCGCGGCTCGGTCGGACTGCTCGCGGCACGCATCGTACTTACCCGGCCGGGGAACGTCTCCATTGCGCGGTGCGAGTCGAGCCCGAGCGAGTCGGTCGGTGCGGTTAGACCCGGGAACGAGTCGGTCGGAGCGGTCGGGACGCCCGGACGAGTCGGTCGGCGATTTCGCATCGTACTCGCTCTCCCGGACGCGCGTACGAATCGGTCGGGCAATAGGGCTCCGAATCGGATCCGGTTAAGCCGAATCCGATTCGGAGCCCTACCGGCCAAGATCGGAATCGGCCCCTAAGTGCTGCCATATATTTGGTTGAACTTCTAAGTGGAATCAAGGACCATAGATGAGATGCCACGCTCAAGTGGACTCAGTGCGGTGCTTTTCGAGGCGCTGCTATTGAGGCACTCTGCTTAAGTGAGTCCACTATTTGTCTGGTTGAAGTTCTGCTGAGTGGACTCAATTTCTAAGCTGCACTGTAAAGAACACGTTGTTCCCAACATGCAGCATTTCTCCAGGGTGTCCGTAATGCAAGCTGGTCAATGGGAGTACTTTATAGTGTCTGGGAGTGCAAACTTGTTTACATCACGGCCTGTTCCCTAGCAATAGACTAGTTAGATTTGGGTGGGCTGAACTCCGCCGAATGTCGCGGAGTTCTTAAGTAATTCAGCGAAATTCCGTGTAGTTCCGCCCACCCCTAACTGATACAATTGACTATGATAATTAAGATGGACCCTGATTTCGAGACTCACAAAGATTAATCTATTCAATTAGTCATTGGTTCCAATTTTCAATGTACATAGCAACTGTATATATTTATTATTTTTTGTAGAGCACCAATGCACCACTCTTCACCAATGTCACTTTACACTGTCACTGCCTTGGATTTGGAGCACCTGCATTGCAATTTGCTATAAAGAATTAAATCATCTGTTTAATTTATACAGCTTGTTTTCTGGTATTTTGGTTCTGGGAGGTTCAGGCTTGCGACTTTCCCTACAAGGAGCCTTTGTTTTTCTTTAGATTTATTGGCCCAGGTTCCCATGGTTAAAGGGCTGACCCTTTCATATTTGTGGTTGTTTTCAGAAACATTTGGGTTTGGTAGACTTCCCCAGATGGGGCCATTCAGCATGGCAAGTGGGATGATATTGGGATTTAGCCCAACTCTGCTGGCTCTTTGTAAAAATAACACCAAAAAGAATCTAAATTTCCTCTTTCCTACCTTTGGGATGGGGATGATTTAGTCCCCAGGGAAAGTATGCAAAGAAATGATGGATGGAATGCTTGAATTAAACTCAGCCACTGATAGTTACTCAGGGCCACAGTATCATTATTTTGCACACCATGCCAACTCAATTTGGATCCAGCCATAGGTAAATTAGTGTTCACCCTGCTCCAATGGGAACAGTACATCCCAAACTGCCAGGCTAGGACCTCTCTAAATCAGAAAACAAGCAACCCAACTGGTTTTGTCTTTATTAGGGCTCATCAGTTGGGTATTGCTTGGTTCCAGTGGCACAGTGTGCATGGGACCCATGTATTGGCAAACCCATCCCACCCAGGGCTTCACACTAAAGTATACAAACAAGTAATGTCTGGAATGCTTGAATTAATATCAGCTATTGGTAATTACTCTGGGCCATAGCCCAGACTATTGTTATTTTGCAAACAATGGCACCTCAGTTGTGAACCAATCATAAGCAAATCAGTCTTGACCCTGCTCCAATGGACCATTGTGCAAAAGCTGAATGTGTCACGAGGCATCCTTCAGACGCTCCTGTGCAGAGAGTGACAGCAGGAGGTTATTTTTTAATAAATACGGCTCAGTGCTGCTTTCTCCCCCTTGCACAATTTGGCATAGCAGCTTTGGAAGCTGTGATATGTTGCACACAAAAAATAATTAATCTGACCTTTATTGTTTGTAGTAGTCTTCCCAGATTGAAGGTCCATTTCACAGGCCAAAAGGTAAAACACCAAACAGTGAGCTGAAGAGGTTACAGTGGCAAGATTTACTTTTTTAATGAAGTCCAATCCTTCCTTCCACTCCTTCCATGACTTCTGGATTTGCAGTACAAAGCAGGCTATCGAGTGAAGCTACCATTTGTTCCTAACCACAGGATCAGACTAAGAGCCCCTGTGCACTCCTCTCCCTGGATATAGTACCAGCATATTGTGGCCTCAATATCATCTGACAAAAATATTGTGTCCTAAATATGGTAAAGATATTTCCCCTTTGGATTTAATAAATTATATGCATTTAAATTAGCAATATTTTTTAAAAATGTTAAGTCCTCAATATTTAAGTGACACAGGCACTGTTTGGAGGGGGCTGCTATCCATTGCCCCACAGCACCTCTCTGGACTACAGAGTCCAGTCTGCAAGGTGCCAGGAGCTGCGCTTGCCAACACCTGTTCAAGGAGGGGCGTGGTCGATCACACACTTAAAAGTGCTGGTGCATCCTGCGGCATGTGAGGACTTTCAGGCACTGTTTAGACGGGGCTGATATCCACTGCCCACAGCACCCCTCTGGACTACAGAGTCCAGTTTGCAAGGCGCCAGGAGGTGCATTTGCCAACACCGGTTCAAGGAGGAGGTGGCCCAGGAGGTGCTGAAAAGCGCGGCTGCATCCTGCAGGGTGTGAGGACTTTCAGAAGCACTGTTTAGATGGAGCTGATATCCACTGCCCACAGCAACACTCTGGACTACAGAGTCCAGTTTGCAATGTGCCAGGAGGTGCACTTGCCAACAACTATTTACAGGGGGATGTGACCGAGGACGTGCTCAAAAGCGCTGCTGCATCCCACGGCGCCTGAGGACTTTCAGGCACTGTTTGGAGGGGGCTGATATTTACTGCCCCACAGCACAGCTCTGGACTACAGAGTCCAGTTTGCAAGGTGCCAGGAGGCATGCTTGCAAACACCAGTTCAAAGAGGGGCGTTGCCGAGGATGCGCTGAAAAGCGCTGCTGCATTCCCCGGTGCTGGATGCATGCAGGCCACGCCCGGCTGAAGCCCTGCCCAGGTGAAGCCTGGGTGAAGGGCGGACTCGTCTGCGCCCGTCATCGACCAGACAATGCCGGGCTGGGCCCCCCCCTTTTGGTGTTTTGCTTGAGGGAATGAGCAGCTCAAGGTATTGGACTCCTGGGGCCCTGATTTAAGGTTATTTTAAAGGTAAGGAACAGAAACTATGGGAAAACGCAAGTCTGGGGGAGGTATTGTAACAACGCGTCCCTCAGTCTCTATTGAGAGTATGCTTGAACGAGCCATTGGGCTTGTGACTGGCAAGATTGACCTGACTGAGTGCAGACTTTCCCTTGACCTTGGGGTACCACCTCTCCAAACTTCTGATGCCAATTCAAGGCCTAATACCAGCCCCCTAACAAACATGGGTACTAATAATGACCCAATATCTTCAAAAGTTGTGAATGTAACCAATGCTCTAGTAACTAACACCTCTCTTGATCTGACCGATTTGGGCAATTCTCATGCACAGCGATCACCTCAACCAACTGCTGCTATCAAACATAAGAGATATCCAGATAAAACCACAATTACTGAAAAAAGCAGCCCATTCCGTTGTCAAGCCAGTCAATGCTCTAATCAGATTCTCTCTTGGATTCAAACACCTACGCCCTTTTGTGCCCCTCCCAGTGTATCTCTGCAGTCTTCGGTGACTCAGACCTTGGATCCCATGTCATCAGACACTTATTTACTAGACACAGGCTGTACTAAGATTGTAACTATTGTGGAGGCAACACTTAAACCTTTTGTTGATCGTATAGGCTGCTTGGAGTGTTTGTTAGACAGTTTGCACACGCTGAGGGGTTCCAAAATTTCAGATAAAACACCCTCTGGTGTACCTGCTCCTACCCACACACAAGTTGACTCATCTGTACAGCAGGGGATTGCTACCAACTCTTTGGCCTCATGTAACAATCAAATAATTCTTCGAGTTGGATCAGGCAATGTCCATCGGAATAATATGCCAAAGATAATGCCTACCACTAATTCTACGGCTCAGATTCAGGCATCAACAGTGTAACTCTGCTTTCTGATGACTTCCAGTAATCTGCCAATTCAACATCCTGATGATCCTGCTACTGCCCCTTGCAAAGACATTCTGAATCTCCCTCCCGTGGCTTGCCCATATGTGTTAATTTTGCCTGGCGTACCTGTACTGAAAATGGATCAGCAAAAGTCGTGGGATCAGCTTTAGTGAAAGGGTAAGCACTGGTTGGATAAATACAAGAACTTTGAAAGCCAGGACCCGCATAAGATCTTAATAGTGTAAAGGGTGAATTGGATGGGTTATTCTAAGAAGAACATCCAGGGCGACTGTGTGGTTATACGTTTTAAAAGGCCCGTAAATGTAAAGAGAATATTATGTGCTAAAGAATTTTATTCGTATAATGAAACCAATATTGCCACTTTGCCATCAGGATATTTCTACAAGCCTCCGGCTACTCAGTACGGTCCCCTGCCTCAAGCGCAATACATTTCCAATACTGTTTCTTGTTCCAACTCTTTCTCCATACTGAACGCGTGGCTTGACTGGCAACTAATAGCACTGTAAGCGTGCCAATTGAGGAAGGGAACAGTATGACTTACCCAAAGAATATGGCAAAAACATCTGCATCAAACATAAATAACAGCTATGAACACAGGGTTAGGGGCCCGAGTATCTGATTCCTATACAACCAATGCTAAAGTTTGTAATACTATACTGAGAATCTTGAGCGGGAATGTGGAAGGCCATAAATCAAAGATCCATATTCATAATCCTATAATCCATATTCATAATCCTTTTGTAGGAAACATGGGAGACATTGCTGACTCAATTTGATGGGTACTATTGTTTTTCTAATCCTGCAAGGCCCTCCAACAGAGAGCGAGCCTCAGGGGCGCTGGTTATATGGTCCAAAACTAACATTAGGGGCACTGTTAAGGCCATTGAGACAAATGAGGATAGTTTTCAAGCCGTAGTTATAGATCTACCCTCAGTCTCTATATTTAAAAAAGTTTTAACAGCGATTTTCTCAACACTCCCAATACAAAGTTTGCTCCCCTATTTAATTTTATTCATAGCTTAATGGATAATATAGTCCTTACGGGATGTTCACTTCACCTTTGATTGCCTGGGGATTTTAATGTGCAAATTCCAAACATGTCAGCAACTCATCCTACAGTAACCTTCTTGGCCGCCAATACCAGGTCCCAGGATGCTTGTTTCCGGTCCAGGTAGGACCTGGCTTGGCAGTTCAGACTGGACTGTTCCCATGAGGAACAGTGTCAAGACTGATTTGCATATGGCTGGGTCCAAACTGGGGTGGCGTATTGAGCAGAAGAACGATGGATTTAACCCAGAGCTCTTGACTGGCAGTGAATGTATGATTTAGTCAGCATTCCGTCCATCACTTGTTTGCGTATCACTTTTTGCCCTAAGTGGGATGGGTATGCCCAGACGTGGGTCCCGTGCTCACTGCGCCACTGGATTCAAGCTAGCCTGGCTGACGAGGGGTGATGCCCCGAAAACGGTCCCAGGATGCTTGTTTCCGGTCCAACGATGGCCTGGCTTGGCAGTTCGGGCTGGACTGTTCCCATGAGGAACATGGTCAAGACTGATTTGCATATGGCTGGGTCCAAACTGGGGTGAGCAGAAGAACGATGGATTTAACCCAAATCTCTTGACTGGGGGTGAATGTATGATTTAGTTAGCATTCCATCTATCATTTGTTTGCGTATCACCCGCCGCCAAAACCAGCAACGATTCTTGTGGCTGTGACTTGCTTGCTTTTCTTGCCTCACTTGGCTTGATTAATGCAATGGCTGTAATAAAATCTAGTTATAGCAAGGTTCCTACATTTAAAGGCAGAGGGAGTCCCTCAGGTGTTGACTATGTTTTTATTATTGATAGTTTAAATGATCTGCTTCATAAAGGCCTGGTAGTCTCAACATCTTTTAGTGATCACAACCGTATTGAAATTTCACTGGCACTCCCTTTTAGGGGGAAATTAAGGAGGGACGTAGGTGCCTTCAATCTTCAACCTACAACTGACAATCCGAGGCTGGTGTGGAGAATGCAGCATCCCGATCAGTTTTTTTATTTAATAATTGGGGCTAATTTAGAGCTGGTGTATATGTGTCTCTCTGAGGAGGATCATGGCTCTCAGTTGGTGGAGGCTTTTTCTGAGATATGTCTCAGAATTAAGGTAGGCTTACTCAAACCAACTAAGCATGTTGTGGGTGCTCCAAGATGGTTTAATAAAGATTGTTCTGCAGTTAACAGGGCCCTCCAAACTGCACTAACAGCTAAACCCAGAGATCCCCATTTAGTGTGCAGTATGAACAAGCTACATAATCAAGTTATTAAAAGACTCCGACAAGACATTGTAACTGCACATTGGGAAACACTCATACATGCATCTCAGCAGGGTAGTAGTAAGACATTTTGGTCTACCATTTCTAACTTAAACCTAGCTTTAGGGCCTCTACTACCATCTCCTGTCATATTTCCAGCAGTAAATGGCAGGAGCATTTCAGGGAAATCTATGCCGCACCACATTTAGCATATAGTTTTCAAATTCATCCGTTGATTGTTTCAAGTTTCCCTACCACCCTGCCGGAGGTTTAGCATGCGATCCATCAAAGTATAGGCAGTAAGGCACCATCCCCCGATGGTGTTCCAGTTGATCTGATTAAATATAATATACCATTTTGGGCCCCACTCCTTTCGAATATCTTCAATGGCCTTGCCTAACACCTGGAACTGATCCATTATAGTTCCTATATTTAAAAAGGGGGACCGTTCATCACCATCATGCTATAGACCGATCTCCTTTATAGACAGTACTGCCAAAATACTGGGCCGAGTCATATATAACAGGATCATGGAGTGGGTGGACAGAGAATCCGTACTGTAAAGCTGTCAGTACGGACTTTGGTGTAAACTGGGAGCCATCGAACAATGCCTCAATTTCAACTGGTGCTAGGTAAATACACTGTGGCTAGAAAATCTCCAATTTACCTAGTATTTATGGACTTGACATCAGCATTCAACTGTGTCAAAAGAGCAAAATTATGACGCATTCTTATTGCACGGGGACTTGAAATTGTTTTGGTACATTTTTTGGCCCACCTATATGAGGGGATGAAGGCAAAGGTCCGCCTCAGCCAGCAAGGGGAGGTTTCAGGAAACATAAAGATTGACTGTGGTGTCAGACACGACTGCGTGTTGGCCTCACTTTTATTTATGTTAACAAGTAATTAGGGGTAAACCATTAAAAGCCCTTCTGTAGGCGGATGATGCAGTGCTCATAGCTTGCACCCCTAGAGTACTGCAATTCTTAGTAGATGCTTTTGAAAAGTTTATGGCTTCCCTTGATCTCCGGACTAATTTCACTAAGTCGCACGTTATGTCTTATGGCCCAAAGTGTAGGCCCATGTCAACCCTGTCCACTGGTCCCAATTCTCTGACAAGCACTTTTCCTTACTTAGGAATCTATTTTTCTGCCCAAGGCCCCTGGTCCCCCAATATCTCTCATCGCACAACAAGATTTTCCATGGCTAATGGTTCCTTAATGGTTCGTTATCCAGCCTTCTCCAACCCCAATGACACAAGAGTACATTCATAGAGGTGCCAAATGTTCCATAAGTGAGCACTTTCGGAGTTCTGCTGTGGGCAACTTCTTCAGTTGCCAAACAGGTAATGGGGATTTCTGTGAGATCCCTTTCTATGCTTTGGGTCTATTTCCATGCACAGATTGCTTCCTAGATTACCTGGTAGTATCCCTATAGCAACATTAATGTTAATGCAGAACCTGGTCACAACAGGCATGCACTAATACATTCATTATGTAAAGGGGGACTTTTTCTCTTGACTTCAAGATGCTAGTGGACAGACTTTAAGGTTGGGGTTATGGCAAGTGCAAAATAATATAAGAGGATGCATGAAGTGAAATGAAGGTGTAATGCATAATTTCCCAAATGACTTGTGTGCTCTGGTAAGTCAGCTAACTAGTGCTGGAAATGGGCACCAGTATAAATTACAAGCAGTCAGTGTGCAAAGAACTGTGATAGTCATGTCCTTTAGAGGTTTCGTGAAATGAAAAACAATAAAACCAGAAAAGAAATCACTTAATCACAATGGATGTTTTTCTTTGTTGCATATGTATAATTTATTCAGTTTAGCGATTTATGCACACATACATGTAGTAAAGCCGGAAGTGCATTCAGAATGTACCCCACTGCATTATGTGCTAATGCAGCCTTAAAGGCAGGAGGGGCATGTTAAAGGAAAATGAAAGGGGGGAACCTGAAGACCACTGTGGCACAACAACTTTGTAAGAAAAGAAAAGGATGTTGTTTCACATGGCGAAAGATGTTTACATTTGCATTATTCATTGGGTTTGCTTATTCAGGCATCACTCCAATTCTTGAATCAAACATGAGACACTCATTTCTGCACACCATGTAATGTGAACTAAAGTGCCAAGCCCTGAGGGTTGCAACATTGTTATTACAAGTACGTCTGCAGCCCCCCGCCCCGCCTTGGATCCTTGTTTTAGGAATGCTGTACCAATACCTTTCAAACACACAAATATATTATTCAACTCACTTATTCTGAGTCTAGGAGGCCAGAGTTTTATATCTTTCAGTCTTCTAATATTTTTTAGTATTACTGTAATTTTCTGTTGTCAACCATTTTACATTGGCTTTCACAAATCTCACAGAAGAAACCATTGGTCTCTAACCACTTGCTCACTTAAGGTTAGCAAGAGGAATCATTGCCAGTCATGTGCCATTGCACAAACTGACCAACACGCCATGTTTATTCATCTCAACAAAAGTGCAGCAATATAAAACATTCTGCACAAATGATTTAATTCAGTTACAGACAAGAGTAAAACATTTTGCTAATTAACCATTAGGCTATTTAACAGTTACACCGATAAGACTGTTTGACACTTACATAGCTTACTTTGTATAAAATCAGTGTAAGAAATTGGGTGTTTGGTTGAGGGAGGTGAAAACCCTTCTCAAACAACAACCAGGATTCTTGTCAGGGTGAACCACAAAAGTCACTAAACTAAGCTGCGCCTAACCCTCTAGTATCTTGGCACAAAAGCAGGCAGGCCTAACATAAATAAATAAGAACATAAAGCATCACTTAGTAGGGCAGCTTTGGCACCTAAAAAAACTTTGCAGACTCTCACAGAAATATGGGGTCTGCCACCAACACTGGGCCACTACCGTTGCGGTGGTTGTAGTGTCTGCAATCTTACCATTGAAAGCAAAAAATTTGTCTATGGAAATATTGATGTAACCCTAACACATTTCTCTAACTGTAACAGCCATAATGTTGTGTACGCAATTGTTTGCCCATGCAACCTAATCTATATTGGGCAGACCACACAGAAAATCAGAATCCGAGTCTGCCAACAGAGAAGCAGACTGCGATGCAGAACACCGAATGCACCTCTGGTCGAACATTTTACCAGCCTAGGGCATACGGAGGACGACTTGAAATGGCAAGTAATTAACATGATCCATCCACCTCCTCGAAGCTCTGACATCAGCGGAATCCTGAATAAAGAGGAACTTAAATGGATTTTACGCACTAACAGTCTCCATACTGGACTGAATCGTATGGAGGACTGGACCAACTTGATCTGAACAAATTATCTCAATTGCTATGCAGAAAAACTATAGATACCTTGAGATCACTATAACTCCTTGGTAGGTGCCAGTCTAACACTCAACTGTAGCTCGGTCTCTCGTAATGTGTATTCTAACTCTGAACTCCAATTCACTATGCCTTTTTCAAAAAATCATAGCCCTAGGCTGTAGCTTGTGCTATCTGTCTCGCTATACCGTATTTCTGTAACGTAATATGAGGATTTAATGCTGTATTACTGTATAACTGTGCTATAATTTATTGTCACCTGTATTATGTACACCACAATATATCATGCCGGTCGGCATGGACAACTCTTGTTTTACCCCTATGGGTTAGCATCTATATTATGGGTTGTCGGCATCGCAGTTATGGACACCGTAATATGCCATATAAGTCGTGATTTGCATGTCTTGTTTCCTATCCATGGCTTAATATGTCAGATAATGTTGCTTCTCTTGTCTTTCAATATCAATTGACATTGTCACAATTTCATGGATAAAATGGTGCCTTAATTACAGACATCTTAATATGGCACGTCGGTTGACAGTTACAAATTATACTTCCAATCTGTCCTCTGTGATTTTCTTTCCAAACTCCCTCTATACTGCCAATCCGCACTAAGCACGTTCATTCAAGCAAGGCGCCCTTATTTCAATGCAACAGGTAATGCCTACTTTCTAGTCCCCATCTGGTGCACGCATGCGCACCCACAACCTTCACTTCCTTAAGTTGCGCGGCACACACATCCGATGTGCTCACAACCCGGAAACGCTCCAACATAACGCCACAGGTAAGCCGCAGTGCTTTTCAGACCCCTGGAGCGCGCGGTTACAGCGGACTGACGCCCCCGCGTCCGACTGACTATTCTTCTCCCCGCAGGCAATTCAATAGTTCGCACTCCATCGGGAGCCTTGATACTCAAGCCAGGAACTAGACATTGAAAAACCCAACTCTCCCATACCTTAATAAGGATTGCAGGTAAGTTACAGCTGCAACCCTGTTTTCCACTTAAAGGGTGGGCAGATCCTCCCTTCCCAGTGGTAATTTTCATATTCTTTTTCAGCATTGTTTCTCTTTCAATATCCCCGTGTAGACCCGGGTGCACGGGCGGGGCATCATCCCCTTTACCCAAGAATTGCAGTCCTCAACTTGGACCCGCAGTAAGTCTGTTCCCTAATTAGGAGACTGCCTCAGCACTTGTTAGTGTACTACTATCACGTAATGCACGACCCTTACATGAGTAAGCAATATATCTCACTTCCTAGGGCCAGCATGCCGTCACCCACACATGACTGCTTCCTTGGAGCATTAGAAATGCACAAGCTTGGAATTAGAGTGTGTAATGTATCGCTTATTCTCACATCACCCTTGATTGTATTTTTAAGAATTTTCTTCTTGATTATTGGCATACTCATACGTTCTAGCACTAGAGATGCACGAGCATGGATCTAGAGTGTGTAATGTACCGCTTATTCTCACATCACCCTTGAGTGTATTTTTAAGAATTCTCTTCTTGATTATTGGCATACTCCTACGTTCTTCCCTAACTTCTCTCATTCCTTTTTTTCTCTCCCCTTCCTTCCCCCCTCCAGTCGCTCTCTCCTCCTTCCCTACCCTAACTCTCCGCCGTATTAAGGCTACCTCTCAGGCATTTAGATTGACTTGTCCTGATGATGATCCCATAACCGCTGTTGGGGATCGAAACGTCATCGACAACTAAATCTTAACTCCAACTCCTAATTTTTGATTGTTGTGGAGTACAAGATGTTCTTTCTATTGTGACTACTGTAATCCTTATATCACTTAAAAGTCACTTTACTACTACATGCCTGAGGTCAGGAAATCTTTTGATTTCCAGAACCCCTTCACGTTTTGCTCACTATATGTTACTGTATGTTTTCTCATGTTTATTGAATAAGTAAATAAATGTAATAAGTTCCATTGGGACAATAGTACACCCAACGCTGATTGAAGTTTTGTAGATATGCTCTTATATTTCCCATGACAGGGACCGTTGTCTCTAATAATATACTGCTACCCTTGGTCCCTTCTGACTTACAGGGTTCCCATGTTCTTTTTTACAGACTTAAATATTTATGCAGCAGTAAAGTGAAAACACAACATAAAAAAATCCCAAACCAATTTATGAAAATAGGATATATTTTAATAAATAAAATGAGACCAGAATGACAAAGTTCTTATCAGCAGCACCGGAGATAAGCAAAGATAGCGCCAAGAAGCAGAAAGTGCTAGTTGTGGGTGCCTGGTCACGCTGGACCAGGAAAAAGTCACAATTTCAGGTCAACTGCAATGGGGCACACGCCAGGCACAGGACCAAGTTTGGCCTCCTGAGGATTGTACTTTATGTTCTTGGTGCAATGTCTGCACAGCATTGCTTTGCGAGGTTTCCTATCATTCGGCGTTGGTTCTGCTGAGGCTTTGCGAGCCTTTGCATTGCTCAGCGTCTATTCCGATGAAGCGTTTGGCTGTGCGCAAGGCTTTGTGGGGCCTTGTGTCACTCGACATTGGTTCTGATGAAACTTTCAGCTATGTGGCATTGCTTTACAAGGCTTTGCGTCACTTCATGTCAGATTTGATTTAAGCCTTCGGCTGATCAAAGACAAGCTCCCTCTGAGGCCTGACAAGCATCTAGGACCCGGTGAGGCGCCTCCTGGGAATCACTCCTTTAAATGCCAGCAGGGCTCAGGCAGGTCCAATTGCAGGTCCAGGCAGGTCCGATGTAGCAGATCAGCTGGGCAGTTGCAGGGAGGCCTCCGGAGCTAGTTGTGTCCCTGTAGCTCAGAACAGGAGGTCAACCAACTGTATCTTAGAGCCACTCAGGTAGCCTAGGATGAAGGGAGGAGGTCCAGTTCTCCTTCAGTCAGCATGGCAGCAAGGTAGTCCTTTCAGCAGAAGGGCAGCAGAAGTCCGCCTTCTTAATATTCCATAGGTCCAGGAGTGTACTGAAGAGGTGGTTCAGGAGGCCCAATATTTATACCTGGTGCCTGTCTTTGAAGTGAGGGCGACATCCTAGCTACCCCAGATATGGTTCTGGAAAAAAAGTGGCATTTTCAGAATTGTGACTTAAAATCCGGTTTAAATTACAACTCATTTGAGTCCAAACTTCAAATTGCAATCTGTTCCCAATCAAAGGTTATCACTTATTAAAAATAATAGGGTAACCACTGTTACCCAACTGGAGAGATAGGCCTTACAGTAGCGAAAACTAAATGTAGTATTTTTTTACTACCAGGACATGTAAAATTTAAAAACATGTCCTACTTTTTTAATACAATGCACTCTGCCATGTGGGCTGTCTAGGGCCTACCTTAGGGTGACATATGTCTTAAAAAGGAAGGCTAAGGCCTTGCAAAATGTTTATTGTCAAGGCCACTCACCTGGTAACTTGTCTGCGGGGACGATGCTAAGCCTCCACTCTCCCCAGGGGACCCCACTCGATGAGGGCTTGAGAACCCAATATCATTTTGTGCCGCAGACAGGAAGGGGGGAAGGGGCAAGAAAAGAGAAGATCCTTAACAGCAGGACCTTGTAACACCTCCAGGAGGTCTTCTCCTTATCTGATTGCCAGGATTTCTTTTTGTCAGACCACTACTTGACCCAGACGGAAGACATAGCACACTAATGTACATAACAGTGAAAGAGAACTCTTACTTCATCTCACATGTTCATAGCATCTCACATAATTATATCGTTAAACATCACATTTAACCTCTTACTGTCACTCACAGGCAGTATACTCACAATCTTTAAATGCAAGAACATATACATAGCCCCTAACATCAGGGTTATCCTAGGGAGATGCCAAATTAGGGAACTTCAGGGTTCTAGAATCACTCTGTATAGAATCGAAGAAACAGGATTCTTCCATGCTGGATGAGGAGTAGTTCAAAGTCGAATCACACCTAATGTCATTAGTGCACTAGTGCACTAGTCTATTGCTTTGCTGTTTTGCAAGGATGAGTGGGGTTCCATGATGGTGATGATGTTTCTTTGTTTTGCAGGTTCTCTTCAAGACTCACTGCTAGAGACGACAACAGGTAAGGAGGTATCGGGATTCCGTGAGGGTGGAGATCTACGGCATCCAAAGCAAGGCCTCGTGCTTTGGGTGTGGTATTGCCACCGCACCCAAACAAAATAGCCATGGTACTATTTGACGTCCTGAATTCTCATGAGACTTTGGAGTCACCAAACACCTATGGAGTAAGCCAGATGATAAGCAAAAGGGCCCTGGGCGAAACAAGGATACCAGAACAAGATGATGGACAACAAGGCCTCGGGGAATAGAAACAAGTTCCCAGAACAGAGTTGATGGACAATAAGTCCCTGGGGAATGTGATGGAAGAAACAACATGAGCCTAAGCGAGGAATGGGATCCGGGGGATGGTGATGTGGGGAAAAGTCTGGAATCCCAGGGCACAAATGAGGCAACGGGGACACTGAAACCCAGAGCATTGAGAATTATTTTGCAAGGTTGAAATGCAGTTTGAAACTGCACTACAAACTGCAATTGCAGGCCTGAGACAGGTTTTCAAGGGTTACTTCAGTGGGTGGTACAATAAGTGCTGCAGACCCCCTAGTAGCATTTAATTTACAGGCCCTAAATACATGTAGTCCCACTTTACTAGGGATTTACAAGTAAATTAAATGTGGCAATCAAATGTAGACCAATTTTACCATGTTTTAGGGAGCGAGCACAAGCGCTTTAGCACTGTTTAGCAGTGGTAAAGAGCACAGAGTCTTAATGCCAACAAAAATGAAAATCAGAAAACAGGAGGGATGAAGGCAAAACTGATTGGGTAAGACCACACCAAGGATGACAGGTCTAAGAATCAGGTATTACAGATCTTGTGTAAACCCCCTCATCAGAGGTGTCATGTGTTTGTATGCAACAGGATCGTGCAGGTAGTGCTGATTCTGGGAGTGAAGATGTAGATTGCATGCCCTTTTCTCCGTAGGAGTGTTGAGGATGTGTGGCAGCAGACAAATCTGCTGGTACTGTTGTGTATGAAGAATGTGTGTTCCAAATCAACAAACATGGTAGGCAGACAAAAATTGAAGAAATTAATTAAAACAGTATCACCGACTACTACAACTAGCTGTATACACCAATAAATGTATTAGAAGAAATATATTAAGAATAAATGGAAAATGAACAATAATGACATGGGCTTCTTCTAATATCAATGCTGCTGGAAAATCAAATAAAATGATGATAATCAGAAACACGTGCTGACACAACAAAATAGTGGTGGCTCACCACATTACATGGGCCAGAGGTTAGGATGCATAGAGAACAAAAGCAAAATGTCAGCCTAGGAAACACAGATTGACTCCACAAAATGGTCATCGCAGCATGGCTGGCAACGAGGGAGGGATGGAAAACAAAGACAAAATGGCCACTTCCCACAAACACACACACACAAACTCACACATATGTACTGAAAAAAACAATGGTTACTGTGACATTATAGCTAGGTATGCTAATAGGATCTTATCCTACATTAAAAAAAAATCCGAATTTTACAGACAAAAACAAAGGGTATAATAACAGTATTGTTAGGTGTTGACCTAACAAAAAAATTAACATTCAAAAGCCAAAATAAAAAACACTGAAATTTTGATCTAAGTATAGCAACTGAGCTAAGTATAACCCGCCATGCACTGCTTATGCCCTCACACATTACATCACTGATGACATGTTAAATCACATCATTGATGATAGCATTGTTGACATCTCAAATGAAATCCGTGATTACATCATCCAAGCTTCTGCTCCTCAAGGTACTCTATAAACCGGCAAATCATTTTAGAAAAGAAAGTAGGTAGTAAAGGTCCACAAAAATATACTGCATAGATTGACTAAATGTACATATGATAATGGACGAAATACAAATATTCTAGTACTAGTGACAAGTCGGATTCACTACGACAAAATTTTACATTGTGCACACTTTAGCTACCAATAAAGTGTTAATTACAAACAGTACTTTATTAAAACAAGCTAGAGACACAGTGCAACTATTGGGAGTTGCAGACGCATGTTACAAATAGGTTACTGCTCAAACCAACGACTTGTAACCAGAAATATGTAAAAAAAATTAAAGCTTCTCATTGCAATACATTATTAACCTGTGGATTTATGAGTACATGCTTAGATTAAACATTGATCATATAGTGCTATTGACAGTTTCTATGTAAACTGGACATTTATAAAGTGCAGATATTTAGGTGACTCACAAACGGTTCAAGTTGCAGTATGATTGTAAGAGTTGTTTGAATGGTGTAAGTCATTCTGCTCATTTCAGGATTATATATAACAAACTACGGAAATTTGCGTATAGTACCTGGTTGTGCATGCCATATTAGTGCCTAAAATTCTAACATTAAGGAAAATAATAATGACTCTGTTGAATGGCATTCAGGGTTTTATTAATTGCTGATTGTATTACTGGTTACTGACACATTACAGGGGCTATTCACAAAGGTTACCTACACATGTGACTTATTCACACGTGAAAGTTTGCTATTGTATTAATTGCTGAACGCATTACATGATGTTTGTTAAACATCTGAATACCTGTAAAAAAGAGCACAATATCTACTAAAGGTGGGTGATTTCACAGATATACTTCATATTCTGCTTGTTGCAAAAGGCTACACCAATTATTACTACAGAGGTAATAGAAAATTCGATATATATATATATATGTGATCAAGGCAGGTGTGCTGAAACGCGTAACAGCGGATATTTGAATAAAGCGTAAGACGGAATTGCAAACGCTACCCCTGTGTCGGTGTCCGATTCTTGAGATGGATTCGGAAGTGGTATATATATATATATATATATATATATATATATATATATAACGCTGAATACCTTACAGTATGGAAAGTCTATAGCAAACTGTCATATCCTTTGAATGAAATCATTGATAATGTCTTCAATTATGTCATTTGAGATACCATCAGTGATGCCATCAAGTATGTCATTCAACATGCCATGAGTGATGTAATATGTGAGGTTATAAGCAGGCACAATTATAGTTAGCTCAGTGAACTATAACTAGTGAATGTCAGTGTTTTTTTAATTGTTAAACGTTATTTGTTGTATAATTACAACACCTAAATATAACATCACTTTAACCTTTGGTTTATTCATTGAATTTCTGAGTGTATTACAGTAAGATGGGATCTACTAACCGTACCTAACATTAACGTGTCCAAAAAGCAGTGGAGTGCCACTTGCAAGGTGTTGGGTACTTGCACAGCAGGTGTTGGCCACCCACACAGGGTGCTGTGCATGGCCGGGCTGAATGCCATGCTTGTCAAGGGTTGTCTCCAAGTGTTGATTGGCCCTAGGGTCTGGACAAAGGCCATGCATGGTGGGGATTTCACCAGCCGCAGGGCCTTGGGTGCAGGGCCTGGCCAAAGGCAGTGCACAGAGGGGTTGGATGCACTCAAGGGGCTGGCTACCTGAAGGGGAGTTGGGTGCAAGTCCTACCCAAAGACTAAGCCCTGTTTCAAACCCGCCACTGCACACAGCCAAAAGCCATGTTTAGTGGGGTAGTTGGCTGAATGCTATCAAAAGTGAATAGCAAACTGTTACTTTCATCAGACAATGTCATCAGTGATGTTATGGAAATTGTCATCACTGATGTTATTTGAGATGCCAAGAGATATGTCATAAATGATTTTACTGAACATTTCATAAGTGATGTCATCTGTGAAGTCATAAGCAGTGCATGGTGGGGGCACAAGCTGAAATATAACAGTTGTATATTTGTGGTTTTTCAGGTTTAAAACAGCACATTATGACTGGCATTGTTACCTAACGATAACATCCCTTTAACCTTTGTTTTTTTCTGTAGATTTCTAGGGTGTTTTTAACGTAAGTTAAAATCTTTAACATTTGTTTTTTTCAGTGAATTTCTAGGTTTTCTTTAAGTAATGTAAATCTTAATAGAAAATATCTTTGGACTTAGTAGTACATTTTCAGTGTCCTCCAGGGCCCCTGGTACTCCTGCAGAACACTTAAAACCAATAGTTGCGCCCCACAGGAGTTCCGTGCGGCTTTTACTTTATTTTAAGCCTAGCACTTTTCTTAATGGGTCAATTAATGAGGATCCCTTGAGTCCTTTTGTGAAATTGCCTAATTTTTGGGTGTCACAGTACCACAGTAAGTGAATTTGGGACTGTCGGACCTATGACAGACAAGAAAGACATTTATTTATTTGAAATCACAGTCTCACCACATTTCCAGGAAGTTCTCACCCTTTCAATCTCATTTCAGATTAGCACTTGTGTGTACCTGCAGCTTGTGCTGGGCTCTTCTTTTTTTTTGGGGGGGGGGGAATTTTTCTGGGATTTGCCTTTTTGCTACAATGGCATCTGGAGAGGAAAGAGAAGAAGAGATGGAGTAGAAGCAGAAAGAGACTCTGAGGACCACGAGGGAGTCACTTGTCTAGCAGTTTTTTCCATCCCACCAGGAGAGAAAAAGGTCTCACCTAAAAAGTTACATGCAACATCTGTGACAAGAACTTCTCCTGAGGTACTTCTAAGAAGCATTCACACTGGAGCATCAAGCATGTGAAAGCAGATGTGGGCTTTTCACCCAAGACAGCTTGCCAGATCTGAGTGCCAACGTGATACGGAGAAGGCGTCAACATCTACGGATGGACTCTCTCACACCAATATCAACTGTGTATTTCAGTACATGATCATTTACTGCAGCAAGTGCAGGAAAGCGATAGCTGCTGCAGAGCAGAGCGCATCAACAAGAGACAAGTTGGTCTCAGAACACCAGTACCAGAAAAAAAGCCATTTTTTTGTGTCCAATCAATGCCCCTTTTTTAAGTTGAATCCCCCCAAAATTTCAAAAATACAAAAAACTTATAAGAAGTTTTAATGTCTTAAAAAGGTTCTTTTTGAAACAACTTTTTTGGTTTAAAAATAAAACAATTTAAAGTTGCTTGTCAAGTTTGTCTGTTTATGTTACTGTATGATAATAGTTTGCAATAGCAGTCTAACCACAATAATTAAAGGTAAACCTATTGCTATAAGTAAAATGAAAAGTAAAAACTTAAAACAGTAGATTTGTGTTTGATTTAAAAAAAGTTTGCTTCCGGTTTTTATAACTTTTTTAACACAGTCATGATACAAACATCAGATTGGTATTTATAAACCAACACAAATCAAAGTTTGTTTTGGTCTTTAACCAAAAGTAAGGCAATGCTGTGCAATGCAATGCCTTGGGTAACTTTGCATCAAGGGGGTGCCCCATAGCCGGTGCATGGGTATTTCCATGCAACCACTGATGTATTTTAACACGAATCCATTTCTACAAAGACATGCAGACATGGATTTGCACCAAAATTCGATGCCTTCCCCATGCTGGTGTTACGAGGAGACACATTTTTATTTTTGTTGATTTTTTCCTCTTTGCATGTGTACTGTACTCTGCATCACACATGCGACAACACAGACACTCTTGTACTATGGTGCAAAGGTGCCTGCTTTGGAGTATGGCTGCAGAAAGTGTGCCAGTGCAGGCAAAAAGCAGTGCCACTTCTTTGAACA
Organism: Calotriton arnoldi; assembly: GCA_963921515.1. Lineage (NCBI taxonomy): Eukaryota > Metazoa > Chordata > Amphibia > Caudata > Salamandridae > Calotriton > Calotriton arnoldi. Next base: position 109,764 of record CAWUFW010020303.1, on the reverse strand, counting down.
TATGTCACACTTGTCCTCGCTCCAATTCATAGAACACAAAGCAGCATGCTACCCTGTACCTTCTCCGAGCCACCCTGCCTCCCAATTCAGCAAATCATTGTTAATAGGCTGTTTTCAAATATTTTCTTTAGTACTTTGGTACTCCCACAGAACCGTAACAGGTAATTAACCCATTTTTACAGGTATTTAACCAGTACCGCAGGAGTACCCGGGACAAAGCAAAAATGTAAAAAAAAATTTTTTAAATGCATTCTACACCAATCTCCCCTTCAAATGTACATGTGAGAACAAATATGAGAATGTGTAGTGAGCATTTCACATTTAAGGGTGCTCCAGTGACCTTTAGCAGGCTTCAGTGTCTGAAGAAATGGGTCAGTCCGTAAGGGATTGAATACAGAGCTAAGACCAACCACAGAATGGGCTGTCTAACCAGGTTAGGTTGCTAGCTCACAAGGCTTCGGCTACCTACTAAAGGTTCAGAACATGGCAAAGGCAGTGCATAATGGGAACTTGGCTTGGGTGTTTGGAGAGCATGGGCTATCCTTATCCACTTCAAAACAAGGCAAAGCGGGGGGCGTGGCCAAGATGGCGGCTGAGTAAGACGCGTTTGCTCATCTCTCTAACCCGCCGCCGCCCTTAGCGCTCAGATCAGCGCCGACGGACCTCTGAAATCAGCGGAGACCGGTAGCCTATGTTTCAGGATCACCGAGGCACTAACCGGTGACAGCCAGAGGGCGGGGCTGTTTGGCGGACCGACTTGCTGGAGACAGCGGCCTAAGCCGGGGGTGAGGAGCGGCGACACGCTGCTGGTGTGTGGTGTCCGACCCAGCTGCAGAGGCAGAGTCGGCGGGACACCCGAGCGATGAGTTGGGAGAGGCCTGAGGTTGCCGTGGCGCCTGAAGCTCTGCAGAGCCGGTCCCGGAGAGAGCTGCGCCGACCCAGCTGAGCGGGAGCTTAGCGCATTCCCAGCGCATGAAGAAAAGAGATAGGAGAAGCCTGGGAGACTGTGGATCTCTACATGACAGGTTCTGCCCCCGAGCATCAACATCGCTCCAAGGCTGAGGCGGAGTCTGTGAGTACAGCAGAGGGAGCAAGATTGCCGATAGGAGGAGGCCTTGAAGAGGGAGCATTCTTGGACGGGCTGGCTCGGGCGTGAGGCCTGGTGCCCCAGACTACCTAGCGCTTGAACTGGGGATTTTCTGGCGGGGTTGGGCTCTTCTCTCCCAACAGCCCAGGCGGCAACAGCGGCATAACAGCGGGGGCCCCAGCTTCTACCAAGCAAGGGGGTGGGGAGCCACCCCGGACCAGTGGCCTTAGCTGAAAGCGGGGCACAGCAAAGAGGCGACACCCTGGGGAGGAGGCCGCCCTGGATGGCGAGAAAAAGATAGGCCTCAAGGCGGGAAGAACAACCCGAGCGGCAATGGTCTGCGGCCCGAGACAACTAGAGACCGGCTCGGCAGTGAACTCCCCGGACAGAGGCCGACCGGGAGCTGGAGGAGAGGGCCTAGTCCACCATTGCCACCGTCACAATGGCAAACCCCAGAGCAAAAAAAGGGGGATCGATCAAGGACATGTTCTAGAAAACTGGAGGCTCACAAGAGGGAGAAAACAATAGTGGGCCGAGCAGGGCGATCTCCCCATCGCAGGAAGACTCAGAGGCGCCGGTGAAGCGCCCATATATGGAGGCCTTATTCTTGAGCCTGAGAGAAGACCTGATGGCGGTCAAGCGAGACCTCACAGGAGAGATGCAGGCCATCCGAAAGGAGGTAACGGACATCGAGGATAGGGTGGACGCCCTACAAGGAAGAGACACATCATGTGAAGAAGAATTTGAACAGATGCAAAAGGAGATAATTCGTCTCACGGAGCAGCAGTTGGACCTACAGGCGCATGCAGAGGATTTAGAGAATCGCTCCAGGCGGAATAACATCCAAATCCGGGGAGCAGCATGTCACGCGTTGGGGGAAGACATCGAACTATACGTCACCAGTCTATTCAAAGATATCCTAGGTGACGCAGCGCCTAACGAGATCTGACTAGACCGGACCCATAGAGTGGGCAGTTGGGGGTCAGGGAGGACCAGCCCTTTGGACATCCTAACGTGTGTGCATAGCTTCCCCCTGAAGGAACAGATCCTCAAGAAGGCCCGAGAGGCACAATCAATAGTCTTCCGGGGCCAGACGATCCAACTCTTCCAGGATCTGGCGGCCTCAACGCTCCAGAAACGCCACAAATTCAGACAGATCATAATGTTCCTAAGGGAGAAGAAGGTGGCCTACTCATGGGGTCACCTGTTCTGCTTGGTGTTCTGCTGGGGGGGCCAACTGCGACAGCTTAGGTCGCTGATGGAGGCATGTGAATTGCTACAAATTAAAATATCAGAAGATACTAGAGGGCCAACCTGACCACGTAGGAACAACCGGGAGGCGGGAGGTAGATGGCGGAGAGTCCCCGGGGGCCGCAAGAGCTCAGGCCCGGACTAGGAGGCCATGGCAGCCGAGAGAAAAGCTGTGTTACATACGGTTTCCGAGGGTACCACAGTGAGCACCAAGTCATGAGAATACCGTTGCTACAAGAAGAGCCTGCATGGCGGGCAGAGGGGAAGGACTCGAGAGCAAGAGCTGGCGAGACTCGGCCGTGGTCTACAACGATACCCACCGCAGGAACTATACCACTGGTAATGGGATGACGAACTATGGGGCATCTCCATGCCAGGGACACTTTTCCTTTTTTTCTTGTTTTTTTTATTTTTGGGGATGTTCATGGGTGCCAGCTTACATGTACATACACTACACTTGGCTTAGCCTACACTACACAACATGGGGATCCAGAAGGGAGGGTAGATGACCTGACCGGCCTGGCGAGAGGTTTTCATACACCACACCATATCCACATCCACTAAACACTTGAGGTTACTTACTCTCAATTTCAAAGGCTTAAATAACCCAGTCAAACTAAAAGCAGTGCTATCCTATCTCGAACACTCAGGCGCGGACATATGTCTCTTGCAAGAGACCCACTTACTGTGCAAGGACTGGAACAGACTCAAATCTAGAGCTTTCCCTCAACAGTTTTTTCTTCCTTGGCACATAAGGCAGCCGGGGTAGCGATTCTCTGTTTGTGCGCTTTCCAAGGGAAGGTGGGGACGAAGGTCGTAGAGATCAGAGGTCGCCTACTCGGGTATCGGATGCACTTCGGCTCACATTCCATACTTGTAGTCCATATACACCCCTAATGAGAAGCAAGAACAATTCATTCAAGAGGCAATAGGCGACATAATGTCGACACAGGACCAGTGGGTGATTATGGGTAGCGACTTAAACACAGTCTTTAATAATGAACTGGACCGCTCCTCCTCCCGCCTTGGAGCGACTGGAGCCCTTAGCGAGGGGACCCTGGAATGGGTTCGCGACATGGGACTGAGAGACCTGTGGAGAGATCATCACCCGACCCTGAGGGATTTCATCTTTTATTCACACCCCCATAGGTCATATGCCAGACTGGACTGTTTCCTGGGATCTGGGGGGGTGCAGGAGGGATTAGCCTCAGTAGAGATAGAACCCCATAACTTATCTAATCACTCAGCTGTGGTATTAGACCTCACTCTCCTGACCCGAGGTCATATACCCAGAACCTGGCGACTGAGGGAGGCTCTACTTCGCCGCCCAGAGGTGGTCCAACAAGTGGAGGTGGCACTAAAGGAGTACCTGGAGGTGAACGACACCCCGGAGTCTCCCCCAGCGATGATATGGGATGCTATGAAAGCAGTGACGAGAGGGGCTTTGATTGCAATATCAGCGGCGGACAGCAGGGCCCGGCGGGATATCAGGGCAAAACTTCAGGCCAAGGTGCGAGAGCTGGAGCGTATCCACCATCGCACAGGGGCCCCCAGGGTGTGGAGGCAACTGGAGGCAGTCCGAAAACAATTGGCAGGTCTGGACCTCGATTACGCAGAATATTCTCTTCTACGCCTCAAGCACGCTTTTTACACCGGGGCTAATAGGTGTGGGAGGATGTTAGCTAATAAATTAAGGGAGCATCGACAGGCAAATAGGGTAGAGCAGCTAATCTTGGACTCTGGCGAGGAGATAGCGGCAGATGAGGCGATAGCGGCTCAGTTTGGGGAATTCTATAAAGACTTGTACACAGCTCAGAACCTCTCCTCCAAGCCCATCCCGTATTACCTAGAGGAAGCTAGGGTAGCCAGAGTAACCGAAACTCAGGCAGCTGAACTGGACGCCCCTATCAGAATAGAGGAGGTCATAACCGCGATAGCAAGGCTACAACCGAATAAGTCCACGGGCCCAGATGGCCTCTCGGCCATTTTCGATAAAACATACTGTAGTTTGCTGGCTCCCCTCCTCACAAGGATGTTCAATGCAATCACAGGTCCCTCGTCAGTGCCCCCGTCAATGCTTGAAGCTTCTATTACAGTAATCGCAAAACCGGGCAAGGACAGGAGACTATGCGGGTCATATAGGCCGATTTCGCTGTTGAATACCGATACAAAACTGTTTACCGGGATACTAGCGGCGAAGCAGAACCCTCTGATGCCGGTGGCTGATTGGATCAGATCAATCCGGCTTTATAGCCAACAGGCAATGTCCCGATAATACAAAGAGGCTGCTACATTTGATAGACAAAGCATCACGCACCCAACGAGAGATCATGCTTCTATCCATTGATGTGGAGATAGCCTTCGATAGGGTACATTGGCCCTAGCTGGCTGGGGTTTTGGGACATTTCGGGCTGGGGGATAGATTCCAGGCCTGGGTACTAAGTAGCTACGAAAGGCCACATGCAGTAGTTAGAGTGAACGGCAGGAACTGTGAAAGATTTCCCGTTCGCCGCGGGACGAGACAGGGATGCCCTCTTTCCCCCCTCTTGTTCGCACTCTATCTCGAGCTGTTTACGCAGAGGGTGCGAGATTCGCCAGATATTAAAGGGGTACATTTTGGTGAGGAGGAGCACTTGATCACCCTGTATGCTGATGATGTGATAGTTTTATTAGACAATCCCAGGTCCTCTCTCCTGAGCTTCCTACAGGAGATTGAGATATTTGGCGAGGTCTCGGGCCTTCGGACCAACATTTACAAATCGCAAGCAATGAGCCTTTCAGTGCCTCGGGCCACAGAGGGCCATCTTACGCAATTGTTCTCAATTCACTGGAGCCCCAGCATCCGTTGTCTGGGTAGCCAGCTTTTTCCAACCATCCAAGAGACAGCGGCGCTTAACTATAAAGACCTGGTGGATAGAGTCAAGTCGGATTTGCTCTGCTGGCAGCCGTATTCGCTGTCCTGGCTGAGACGAGTAGCTGCCCTTAAAATGACAGCCTTACCTAGGGTGCTATATGTGTTCCTGACCTTACCGCTATGGCCCCCACCTGGGATGATCCAATCCCTGCAGAGGGCCTTCCAGGCCTGTGTATGGGCGAACCGGCGGCCTCGGATGAAACAGAATTTAAGCTGGCGCAGCCCGAGGGAGGGGGAGGGCGGGATTCCATCCCTTCAACACTACTTTCAGGCGACTCAACTACGGTATATAGTGGAGTGAAAAATCATGGCTATTCATGGATAGGGCATTGGCAGGGACCTCTTTATGGAAGATTCCTTTCATGAGGAAGGTGGGCTGTCCCCCTAGCCTATATCTCTCAGCCGTTACAGCACCCTTATTGAGAGTCTGGAACACGGTGGGGATAAACATTCTTTGAGATTCTCCACTAAATCCAATAGTAGGAAAACCGGACTTCACCCCGGGCCTACACGACAGGGCCTTCGAAGCTTGGCTACGGCCAGGTAGCAGATCTGTTAGACACCTCTTTGATGAAAAGGGCCCTATCCCATTTAACCCACTGAAAGCAGACCTTGCACTTCCAGAGGAGGAGAGGTTCCATTACACTCAAATACGACATTGGGTCATGGACCCGTCAATCAGGAAGTCCGCACAGAGACCCTTAACTAGCTTTGAGAAGTGGCTCCTGGGCAAGGACTCAGACAAACGCATAGTCTCAGACCTATACAAATTTCTACTGGGTACACAACCACCGACAAAACCTCCCGCGCCGCTGAGGTGGGAACAGGAGCTAGGCAGCCCCTTGGCACAGAGGAGTGGCTCGATATATAGTACAGGGCGAGACACACAACATTTAACATGTCCAGTACGGAAATGGCGGTGAAAATTGCCTCGTATTGGCATTAGATCCCCACTAGACTATACAAAATCAGCCCGGCTAAAGGGGATAAGTGCTGGAGATGTAGCAACTCCCCTGGGACCCTAGTCCACATTCTATGGGAGTGCCCTAGACTGACAGCGTTTTGGGAAGAGATCCTCACAGAAATCGACACGCACTTTGACACCCAGCTCCCTAGGTTTCCCTCTTACACAATCCTGGGGCTAACAAACCCGCTCACTCATCCACTTCGCTCCAAATGAGGCAGACATATTACACTAGCACTGTGTGCAGCCCATCAGGCAATCCTGGTGCTTTGGGCACCAAGAGAATTCCATCACGACATGCCTGGCTGTACCCCATTTGGGACCTTCTAGGAATGGAAAGGCTAGCAACATCACTTGACTCAGGGAGTGACACTTTTAGAGACGCATGGCACCCATTTATAGCACTTCTTTCTCAGGAATTCACCGAGATCACATGCCCCAGATATCTCAAACTGTTACACCTGACTGAACCCCCAACACACTGACACCTCCCAGATCTTGTAACTCATAGTGATAGAAGCGTTATGGACAATGCTGGCACTTGGGGGTTGGGAGGGAGGAGGGTGGGGGGGATTTACGGGGTTGGGGATTTAGTTAAAAGCTGCAGTGGTACTGAGTATGGCTGAATGTTGACGCCAACTCAGATAAAACAAATTTAAACAAAAAAAAAGAACAAGGCACAGCCAGTGTGTAGTAGGGACTTTACCACTCACATTTTGTTAAATGCGCACAACTTTTCGGCTGCCTGCAAAAGGTTAAATACAGGGTGATCGCTATTTGTAGAAAGAGCGTGACCCCGTAAAGGGGCATGGTTTGAAAAATGCATGGCTACACCCTGAAGAGTTGTGCACAGGGCAAACGCTCTGCATTGTACAAGCTTGACCACCTTAGGGAACTTGGGTGTCTGGAACGTGTGGGCACACTGTGAAGAATTGTGCACAAGCTAAAGGCTGTGCATAATAGGGGCTTGGCCGCCTAAGGGAGCTTGGGTGTTTGGTGGGAGTGGGCTCTCCGGGCGCTCACTCAACAGTTGTACACAGACCAAAGGCTGTGCGTAGTAGGAGCTTCACCATTTATGGGGGCATGGGTGCCTCGAAGGTTTGGGCTCTTTGTAAAGAGTTGTACACAGGGTGAATGCCATGTGTGGTAGGAGTTTGACCACCTAAGGATGCTCTGGTGACTGAAGGGAGTTGACTCTCTCTTAAGAGTTTTGCACAGAGGGAAAGCTGTGTGTAGTAGGGGCTTGATTACCTAAGGGGTCTTGGGTATCTAGAGGGAGTGGACTCTCAGTAAAGACTTGTACTCAGAATGAAGGCTGTATACAACAGGGACTTGACTACCTAGGGGGGCTTAGGTGTTTGGAGGGAGTGGGACCTCTGTAAAGACTTGTCCACAGAGTGAAGGCTGGGCGTACCATAGTAGGGGCATCACCAATTACAGGGGCTTGGGTGTATGGAGGGAGTGGGCTCCTTGTGAAGAATTGTGCACAGGGCGAAGGCTGTGCATAGTAGGGGTTTGACCACCTAAGTGGGTTGAGTGTATGGAAGGAGTGGGCTCTCCATGAACATTTGTGTACAGGGCAAACACTGTGCATGGTATGATCTTGGCCACATAAAGTGGCTCGGATGTCTGGCATGTGTCTCCACACCATGAAGAGTTGTGCATAGTAGGGACTTGGCTACCTAAGGAGTCTTTGGTTTCTGAAGGAGTGGGCTCTCTGTAAAGTGTTGTGCACAGGGTGAATACTGTGCATAGTAGCGGCTTGACTAATGAAGGGGGATTGGGTGTCTGGAGGGAGTGGGCTCTTACTAAAGACTTGTCCTCAAAGTGAAGGCTATTTGTAGTAGGGACCTGACTACCTAAGGGGGCTTGCGTGTCTGGAGGGAGTGGGCTCTCCATGAAGAGTTGTGCACATGACAAAGGCTGTGCATAGAAGGGGCTTTGCCACTTAAGTGGCTTAGGTGTATGGAGGTAGTGGGCTTATCTTGAAGAGCTATGCACAGGGAGAAAGCTGTGCGTAGTAGGAGTTTGACCACCTAAGTGGGTTGAGTGTACAGAGGGAGTGGGTTCTCCATGAACAATTGTGTACAGGGCGAACACTGTGCATAACACAAGCTTGACCACCTAAGGGGGCTTGGATGTCTGGAATGAGCGGCTGCATCATGAAGGTTGGTGCACTGGGCTAAGGTTGTGCATAGTAGGGGCTTGGCTACGTAAGGGGACTTGGGTTTCTGGAGGGAGTGGGCTCTCTATAAAGTGTTGTGCACAGGGAAAAGCCTGTACATAGTAGGGGCTTGACCACCTAAGCAGGCTTGAGTGTCTGGAGGGAGAGGGCTTTCCATAAAGAATTGTCCTCAGATTGCTGGCTGTGCGTAGTAGGGGCTTGTCCTCCTAATGGGGCTTGGGTGTCTGGAGGGAGTGGGCTCTCTATGAAGAGATGTGCGTAGGGCGAAAGCTGTGTATGGTAGGGGCTTGGTAATCTAAGGTAGCTAGCGTGGCTGAAGGAATTGGGCTCTCTAAGAAGAGTTGTGCACAGGGCCAAGGCTTTCCGTAGTAGGGGCTCGACCACTCACGTCTGAATGATTGACCCCTTGGTTGGCTACCTGCAAAGGGTTTGGTACAGGGCAAAGTCTCTGTGTAGTGGGGCTTTACCATTTAAAGGAGCTGAGGTGTGTAGAAGGAGTGAGCTCTCCATCTCTTGTGACCACTGGAGCTTGTGCCTTTTTTTTGGTTCTGCGGTACTCCCAGAGTAGCCAGCGCGCTGACCATGTGTGCTCCCGCGGGAGTCCACAGGGCCACAAAGAGGTCTGCGCTAGCTCCTGATGGAGTACCAATGACTTCATAGGGTGAACATTTTTAAAGATTTTTTTTAGGCCCGTGAGGGGGGGTCTTTCTTGGACTTCCCCTTAACTATGAGTGGTTCAGGGTACCGCTGCCAAAATATCTTATAGTCTATTTTTTTTTTTCTTCACTTTCAGGAACCACGGTCCGAGTTCCAATGTCCTGTAATGGTGACCGCAATATCTGTTTGTGTTGCTGCCAGCCAATCAGATCGCTTGCTCACCTGGGATAGTTGACAAGGAAATACAGCCCTCTCAGCCAATCAGAATGCTTAATTTTTTTAATTTGCTGTGCCTCAGTTCCGTAGGACTCCGGCGAGACTACCTATCCAACTTTGAACGTTATTTTCTCAAAAATACCAGAACGAATTTAGACCAAATCACAAAATGCATGCTTTCTGAATGAAAATCTAGCATTAAGACAAATTTGGTGTCATTTTGTTCAGCCGTTTTTTTGTAAAATGCTTCCTAAAATTCCTATGGGAAATTGCATGGCAAAAACATGTTTTGGAATCCCCACTTTTTCTCGGCCCAAGCTTGATGGTTCACCTTAAAACTTTCATGGGAGAACTTGAGGTGGATGAACATATGTTTTGAAATATTTCATGAAGATTTGTCAAACGTCACCAGAATTATTAGCAGCAGAACTAAAAATGCTCTTCTCTGACCTAACTATAACTACACAGTGGTGACCTCCACTATCTAAGATATATATCTATCTATATATATATATATATATATAGGGCTGCCTGAACCGCCGCTTACGGACTCTGTTGACCTATTTAGGTTGCGGCTTATACAAAGCTAGAGTGTTTCACCATATGTGGGACACTCACAGTGTTTTTGTTTTTTAATCCAGCGGCAGGCGAGGGGATGTAAAGGCACAGTTATTACGGCTGCCAATTGATTTTTTCAGCGATGGGAGCGCCATAGATATTGCATTAGGCAATAAATTAAGACGGTGACGCCCCATTGCCGGCTCTCCATTGGCTAAGGATCCACCTACCATATGGCAGGACCGTTTAAATGACTGTGTTGTTTTATTGACGGCTTTTCCGCACTGATGACGGCAATAGCCAGAAACGCGTCTGCGGATGTTTTATAGCCGACACACACCCCGTGAGTGCACCGGACCTTGTGAGTACCATGAACTACTTGTTTTTGTCGGTTTATAAGCGGTTTCCACCACCGCTTCCCGGTTGCACCCGCCTCGAGTTCGGCTGGCCCCAGGTGGAATACTGTGCTTTGGATTCAATTTGGGGTGCCTGAAACGCCGCTTACGGACTCTGTTGACCTATTTAGGTTGTGGCTTATACAAAGCTAGATTGTTTCACCATATGTAGAACACTCACAGTGTTTTCGTTTTTTAATCCAGCGGCAGGCGAGGGGATGTACAGGCACAGTTATTATGGCTGCCAATTGATTTTTTCAGCGATGGGAGCGCCATAGATATTGCATTAGGCAATAAATTAAGACGGTGATGCCCCATTGCCGGCCCTTCATTGGCCAAGGATCCACCTACCATATGGCAGGACCGTTTAAATGACTGTGTTGTTTTATTGACGGCTTTTCCGCACTGATGACGGCAATAGCCAGAAACACGTCTGCGGATGTTTTATAGCCGACACACACCCCGTGAGTGCACCGGACCTTGTGAGTACCATGAACTCCTTGTTTTTGTCGTTTTATAAGCGGTTTCCACCACCACTTCCCGGTTGCACCCGCCTCGAGTTCGGCTGGCCCCAGGTGGAATACTGTGCTTTGGATATATATATATATATCCAACAAACACAGCGCCGTCTCAACTTCTCAAAGACAACACGTTAAGGCCCATCTTTCTTTCAAGCGTGATTTAATGCAGCAAAATCACCCTACGCGTTTCGGAGCGTCCGCTCCTTGCTCCTTGCTCACGAGAGGTGGCATATATATATATAAAAAACATATTTAAACTTTACAGAAACACACAGTCACTGGATGATGACATCAGTGATGTCATCAGTGATGTCATTTGAGATGTCATCAGTGATGTCATCAGTGATGTCACTGACCATGTCATGAGTGATGTAATATGTGACGTCATCAGCAGTGCATTGCGGGGCGCGAGTTATAGTTAGCTCAACTAACTATAACGGACGAATTTCTCTGGTTTTGTACGAGTGAAATGTCCAACTAACTATAATGTCCCTGAAACCTGTGGCTTTTTCAGTGAATTTCTGAGGTTTTTAAAATGCTAATTTCTAACTATAACGTCCCTAAAGCCTCTGTTTTTTTCAGTGAATTTCAAAGGTTTTTTAACTGCTAATTTCTAACTATAACGTCCATGAAACCTCTGTTTTTTTCAGTGAATTTGTAAGGTTTTTTAATTGATAATTTCTAAATATGCCTACATAGGTAGGACATGTGCAGAAAGATGAAGAAAGGCGCAGAAAGAAGCAAGAGAAGTGCAGAAATAGGCAACAGTAGTCCAGAAAGAGGAAGAAAGGTGCAGAAAGAACCAAGAGATGTGCAGAAAGAACCAACAGAGGTGCAGAAAGAGGCCTGCTTTGACTGTACCTTACAACAGACTCATACAAAGTACCCTAATCACTAATCCTTCTCCGAAGATGTCTTAAACCTCACTTTTCTCTTGAAGGTTCACTATTAATCGACTGCTCAGAATGTTAGGCCTACCAAATATAAAACAGCAATCCTAAGCATATCACTGTTGTAAGTCTGACCAAGTTTGTGAAGGTATGCATGCGTGTCTATGCTTTTACCTAGTGACATGTTAAATTAAAATAAACATGCAAACACTTAAATACCTGTGTTTCAAACAGCATACTCTGTAAATTTGTGTAAAAGAAGGTGTATGCATTTCTTTCTGCTCACAATACAGGGCACATGGGTATTCAATAGTATATTTGAGGGGCTCTATAACACATGTATACATAAGACATGTCTGCCTGTGCAACCGAATGACAGAGCAGAACTGAGAAGATTTGACCACCTATTGGAGAAGTTACCCGCTTTTTAAGCTACCATCTTCAGATGCATAACACATGTAAGAATACATATACAAGTAGACATATACCTCAGTCACGAGAGCACGCAGACCTTTAAACTTGACAGCTTGCACTTCCCATTTGAGTACAGAAGGAGGCAAGAGAAGTACAGAAACAGGCAAAAGAGGTACAGAAAGAAGCAAGAGCAGTGCAGAAAGAACCAACAGAGGTGCAGAAGGAGGCAAGAGGGGTGCAGAAAGAGGCAAGAGGGGTGCCAAAATTTGCAAGAGAGGTGCAGAAAGAAGCAACAGAGGTGTGGAAGGAGACAAGAGAACTGCAGAAAGAGGGAAGAGAGTTGCAGAAACAGGCTAAAGGGGTACAGAAACAGGAAACAGGTGGGCAGACTGAGGCAAGAGAGGTACAGAAAGAGGGAAGAGGGGGTGCAGAAAGTGGCAAGAGGGATCCAGAAATTTGGAACAGAGGTGCAGAAAGAAGCAAGAGCAGTGCAGAAAGAACCAACAGAGGTGCAAAAAGAAGCAAGAGGGGTGAAGAAAGGGGTAGGAGAGGTGCACAAAGAGGCAAGAGGGGTACAGAAAGAGGCAGGAGGGGTGCAGAATGAAGTAAGAGAAGTGCAGAAAGAAGCAACAGAGGTGCTGAAAGAGGCACGAAGGGTGCAGAAAGAGGCAAGAGAAGTGCAGAAAGAAGCAACTGAGGTACAGAAAGAGGCTAGAGTGGTGCAGAAAGAGGGAAGAGAGGTGTAGAAATAGGCAAGAGAGTTGCACAAAGAGGGAAGAGGGGTGCAGAAAAAGGCAAGAGGGGTGCAGAAAGAAGCAAGTGAGGTGCAGAAAGAGGTAGGAGAGGTACAGAAAGAGGCAAGAGAGGTGCAAAAACAGGCAAGAGAAGTGCAGAAAGAGGCAAGAGAATTGCTGAAAGAAGCAACAGAGGTGTAGAAAGAAGCAAGAGAAGTGCAGAAAGAGGCAAGAGAGGTACAGAAAGAGGGAAGACGAAAGCAGAAAGAGACAACAGGGGTGCAGAAAGAAGCAAGACAGGTGCAGAAAGAAGCATGAGAAGTGCAGAATGAAGCAATGGGGTGCAGAAAGAGGCAAGATAAGTGCAGACAGAAGCAACAGAGGTGCAGAAGGAGGCAAGAGAACTGCAGAAAGAGGCAAGAGACTTGCAGAAACAGGAAAAAGAGGTACAGAAAGAGGGAACATGGGTGCAGATAGAGGCAAGAGAGGTGCAGAAAGAGGTAAGAGGGGTGCAGAAAGAGGCAAGACAGGTGTAGAAATTTGCAAGAGAGGTGCAGATAGAAGCAAGAGCAGTGCAAAAGAACCAACAGAGGTGCAGAAATAGGCAATTGAGGTGCAGAAGGGGGCAAGAGAACTGCAGGAAGAGGCAAGAGGGTTGCAGAAATAGGCAAAAGGGGTGCAGAAAGAGGTAACAGGTGGGCAGACTGAGGCAAGAGAGGTGCAGAAAGAGGGAAGAGGGGTGCAGAAAGAGGCAAGAGGAATGCAGAAATTTGGGACAGATATGCAGAAAGAAGCAAGAGCAGTGCAGAAAGAACCAACAGAGGTGCAGAAAGAGGCAAGATGGGGACAGAAAGAGGCAAGTGAAGTGCAGAACGAAGTAAAGGAGGTGCAGAAAGAGGCAAGAGAACTGCATGAAAAGGCAAGAGAGGTGCAGAATGAGGCAGGAGAGGTGCACAAAGAGGCAGGAGGTATGCAAAAAGAGGCAAGAGAAGTGCAGAAAGAAGCAACAGAGGTGCAGAAAGAGTCAAGACAAGTGCAGAAGCAGGCAAGAAAGGTGCAGAAAGAGGGAACATGGGTGCACAGGTGCAGAAAGAGGCAAGAGGGATACAGAAATTTGCAAGAGAGGTGCAGAAAGAAGCAAGAGCAGTGCAGAAAGAACCAACAGAGGTGCAGAAGGAGGCAAGAGGGGTGCAGAAAGAGGCAAGAGGGGTGCCAAAATTTGCAAGAGAGGTGCAGAAAGAAGCAACAGAGGTGTGGAAGGAGACAAGAGAACTGCAGGAAGAGGGAAGAGAGTTGCAGAAACAGGCTAAAGGGGTACAGAAACAGGAAACAGGTGGGCAGACTGAGGCAAGAGAGGTACAGAAAGAGGGAAGAGGGGTGCAGAAAGTGGCAAGAGGGATCCAGAAATTTGGAACAGAGGTGCAGAAAGAAGCAAGAGCAGTGCAGAAAGAACCAACAGAGGTGCAAAAAGAGGCAAGAGGGGTGAAGAAAGGGGTAGGAGAGGTGCACAAAGAGGCAAGAGGGGTACAGGAAGAGGCAGGAGGGGTGCAGAATGAAGGAAGAGAAGTGCAGAAAGAAGCAACAGAGGTGCTGAAAGAGGCACGAAGGGTGCGGAAAGAGGCAAGAGAAGTGCAGAAAGAAGCAACTGAGGTACAGAAAGAGGCAAGAGTGGTGCAGAAAGAGGGAAGAGAGGTGTAGAAATAGGCAAGAGAGTTGCACAAAGAGGGAAGAGGGGTGCAGAAAAAGGCAAGAGGGGTGCAGAAAAAGGCAAGAGGGGTGCAGAAAGAAGCAAGTGAGGTGCAGAAAGAGGTAGGAGAGGTACAGAAAGAGGCAAGAGAGGTGCAAAAACAGGCAAGAGAAGTGCAGAAAGAGGCAAGAGAATTGCTGAAAGAAGCAACAGAGGTGTAGAAAGAAGCAGGAGAAGTGCAGAAAGAGGCAAGAGAGGTGCAGAAAGAGGGAAGACGAGTGCAGAAAGAGACAACAGGGGTGCAGAAAGAAGCAAGACAGGTGCAGAAAGAAGCATGAGAAGTGCAGAATGAAGCAATGGGGTGCCGAAAGAGGCAAGAGAAGTGCAGAAAGAAGCAACAGAGGTGCAGAAGGAGGCAAGAGAACTGCAGAAAGAGGCAAGAGACTTGCAGAAACAGGAAAAAGAGGTACAGAAAGAGGGAACAGGGGTGCAGATAGAGCAAGAGAGGTGCAGAAAGAGGTAAGAGGGGTGCAGAAAGAGGCAAGACGGATGTAGAAATTTGCAAGAGAGGTACAGAAAGAAGCAAGAGCAGTGCAAAAGAACCAACAGAGGTGCAGAAATAGGCAATTGAGGTGCAGAAGGGGGCAAGAGAACTGCAGGAAGAGGCAAGAGGGTTGCAGAAATAGGCAAAAGGGGTGCAGAAAGAGGTAACAGGTGGGCAGACTGAGGCAAGAGAGGTGCAGAAAGAGGGAAGAGGGGTGCAGAAAGAGGCAAGAGGAATGCAGAAATTTGGGACAGATATGCAGAAAGAAGCAAGAGCAGTGCAGAAAGAACCAACAGAGGTGCAGAAAGAGGCAAGAGGGGGACAGAAAGAGGCAAGTGAAGTGCAGAACGAAGTAAAGGAGGTGCAGAAAGAGGCAAGAGAACTGCATGAAAAAGGAAGAGAGGTGCAGAATGAGGCAGGAGAGGTGCACAAAGAGGCAGGAGGTATGCAAAAAGAGGCAAGAGAAGTGCAGAAAGAAGCAACAGAGGTGCAGAAAGAGTCAAGACAAGTGCAGAAGCAGGCAAGAAAGGTGCAGAAAGAGGGAACATGGGTGCAGGGGTGCAGAAAGAGGCAAGAGGGATACCGAAATTTGCAAGAGAGGTGCAGAAAGAAGCAAGAGCAGTGCAGAAAGAAGCAAGAGAAGTGCAGAAAGAAGCAAGAGAGGTGGACAAAAAGGGAAGAGGGGTACAGAAATAGGCAAGAGGGATGCAGAAATTTGCAAAAGAGGTGAAGTGCAGAAAGAATCAACAGAGGTGCAAAAAGACGCTTATGACATATTGATCCACGCAGTACCATTTGCTTCTCTAGAATCTTAGGGTCCACCACTGGCGTGCTTGCTGCAGGGAGTGGAGAGGTACGCTGTGGGGCACATATGCGCTGTGAAATGCCGGTCTGTCTTCAGGTCCCTCTGACCCATGACGTGAGCCTTTGTAAACCATTGCAGAAGCCTGTCCTGCGGTACTGTCACTTGCTAAGCATCTACATGCCTTGTACCAAAGAGCTCGAGGACAAGATGGCATGACTTCACAAATGTTTAGAGTTCGGTACAAAACAAGCGGGAGAATTAGAAAAAAATATATATATAATGAGAATAAAACAGGAACATATAGAAAAGGCAAGGGGGCGTGAGGAGGCTGACAGTCGGAGTGTTCGAAAAAAGGCAAGTAAAGTAGAAAACAGAGAAGATGCACACATAGAAAATGGGAAAAGATGGGCAGAGGGGCAGGAGGGGAAAAGAGACAGAGTGGTCAACTGTCACAAAAGGCAGGCAGAGAAGATTAAGATAGATAGAAAATGAGACAAGACAGACAGAAACAAAGGTAACAAGGGAAACATGCAGATAAAAAAAAAAATCACAACAAAGAGACAGTTACAGTGAGCTATGGCTAAAGTGGAGGCAGGCAGATAGAAGAAAAAGGCAAAAGGATGAACGAATATTCAGATGGACAGGTGCCACGCAGCAAAGAGACACAGGAAGGCAGATAAAAGGCGAAGAAAAGCTAGCTATGGAAAAAGTAAACGCAAACAGAGAATGACAACAAGGCAGGCAGACAGTTAAAGAAGGGATACACACAAGTAAACCAAGAGGGGAAAATGAAGAAAGGCAGGATAAGGGACAGATACAATAATATAAAAAAAACAGGCAGTTAAAAAAAGCCAAAAAATAGGTGTAACCAGGCAGACAGACGAATAAAAAAATGACGAAAGACAGACTGAAAAGTAGAACAACCATTAAGCAGTAGGACAGAGAATGAGCAAACGGCACATAGACACAAAAGGGTAGAAAAGAAATTCGGCAAAAGACAAATGGAATGACAAGCGGATGGGAACTTAGACAGAAAATGGCAACCACACATTCAGGCAGCCATGCACAGCTTGAACATAGGAGAGTCGGGCAGACAGAGAGAAAACAAGAAAAGCAGTTGAAAATGTCGAAAAGACAAGCGCTACTGATGTGCAGCGGATGATAAAAGGGGAAAGATAGGTCGGTTGAAAGACTTAAAAAGCAGAAGACAGGCTTCTAGATAGAGGGGAGGGCAAATAGAAAAATACATAGATTGAAAAACGTTTGCAGCTAGTGGATGGCAGAAGGACAGATACTAGCGTAAAAGGAAATGGAGTGAAACCAGACTGAGATGATAACAGAAAGACCGGTGGGAAGCGAATAACAAAAAACACTCTTAGAAATAAAGAAAAAGACAGGCAGAAAGACAAACAACCGAAAGCTAGAAGAAACACAAGTACATTTTGCAAAGAATGAACGAGTTGTGTGTAAAACACCAAATGCACACCCTACTCCCAATTCAGAATGGAGGCAGAAATTTAGAATACAAAACTTTATTGAAAATAATTAAAAGCCCCTGTTGAAAATAATGTTCTACGGCAAAAAGTGCGGGTGTTTTTTTCGCCTTCTGCTTCTTTGATGCAGGCATGGTGTGCCTTCTGTTCCCCTGCACATGCTGACCACGGGATATTTTTTTGCTTCAGCCACGAAAAGAATGCAGCAGTTCTTAATGTGCGTAATATCTATATAGTTAGACATATATTTAGGCCATGGTTTCTTTGAAATGATTAACAATCTTAGCATACGAAGGGGTTCTATGAAACTGTATGGTATACTAGTAGATGTAATGTCCCTCCGAGTAGCTGCTAGTGTGCGGCGTGAGGCGATGCGCCGATAATGCAGGTGTATTGCCGTGTGACACGTATCACACGGTGCGTGCCAACAAAGGGGGCAGCTCGCGGAAAATCAGTGAGTTTGGGTGTGGTCGAAACTACTGCGAGTTTGGGGGGAAAAAAAAACCAACATCCACAGAATAGTGAATACAGTATCCACAGAGTAGTACAAAGGGTCAGAAATACAGGGGGAAATAAAAATTGGATAGCGGCTCTGTAAGTTAAAGAGGGAGTTTGTGCCTAACATGTCAATAAATTATTGCACAAAACATGGGGTAGAGTCGACTTCATCATCGCATATAACATTTATCTAAACCATGGGCTGTCTTCATTTAATATTAAAAATTTTAATGTATTGAGCCATAAAAGGGGCATTCTATATATAATAAATGCCCTTTAAGGCTTAGTGTGCGACATAAATTATTTTTTTTTTAAAAAGAAGAAAAGAGGAGGCAACCCGGGCTAGTTCCCAAGTTTCAGATGAAGAGCCGTGATCAAGACCGAGATGGTCGAAACGCGTAGGGAAAGAGGAGAGAGATGATTTAAATAAAACAACTGAAATATTCAAGGAGAGTGCCACGTATTTTTTCATTGTTGAGAATATTAGTGCGAAAACTGGTCCTGTTTTCGCCGTGTGCACCAGCTGGATTGTGCGCCCCCTGCTCAGGACTGTTTGTTGGTTCATATATATATATATATATATATATATATATATATATATATATATATATATATATATATATATATATATATATATATTTTCGTGGAATACTTATATGAGCACATGCCTTATGGAAACATCAAACAAAAGCACCGCCCACTGGAGGGTATTAAAGTAACACTGCCGGTTGGACCACATGTCCCTGAATGCAAGCATAAAAGTTATCCATTGGAGGATCAAGATTTAAGTTAGGACATTAGGCTGTGGACAACAGCGATGTGTATGGTGCAGGTTTACCTTTGATAAAGGCCTTTGGAGATCGAAATGTGCCAGGACTGCCATGCTGCTTCACCAATCAAGAAATAAAGATCTATAAACAGCAAGTTGCGAGTGCGGCTCACCTTCTTTCGTCAAGGGAGAATATGTTTATATATATATATATATATTATCTACTGGCGGTCGCCAGTAGATAGTTATAGTTAGGACCTATTTTCCATAGGAAATCCGCGACATTCTATTTGAAATAACTCTCTTGCTGGTTGACGAATCTTCGCAAAATTTTCAAACTTTATGGCCCGCTCCGGTCCGCTCCTACCCTGAAAGTCTCGGGGTGATTCGTCAAGCGGGGCCGAGAAAAAGGGGGTCCCAAAACGTGTTTTCCCCATTCATTTTCCCATAGGAAACTTTAGACACGGCTACAGCCCGAACTGCTGAACGGAATTACACCAAATTTGGTAAAGAGGTAGTTCTTGGTTCAGAAAGAACCCTTTTTGTTAAATGGTGTAAATCCGTTCAGTAGTTGCTGAGAAAATCAAAAGTAAAAGTACATATATATCTATGGGCACGGAGGATCCGCGCACCCTCCCGATCACGAGCTGTCTGCTAATTGGCTGTCAACACTCCAAATCAGGAAGTGTTGGCAGCCATCTTGTTCCTCGGTAGAACCGAGGGACAAGAAAGCAGTAAAAAAAAGTGCGCAAAACGCACAAAGGGGGCAGGGTAGAAACACCCTGACCCCCTAGGCCTGCTCAGGGGGTCCCAGCCTCTAAGGCCCCCCAAGCCCCGGGGACCGCCACCCCCCGGGGCTTTCAAAAAATAAAGGTGCGGGAGGGCTCTGTGCCCTCCCGCAGCCCCGGGGACCGCCACCCCCCCGGGGCTTCTTTTTTTTAAAATTTTATGACCTGTGTGGGGGGGCTCCAGCCCCCCCACGCGCCCCGGGGACCGCCACCCCCGGGGCTTTATTAAATAATGATGGCGGGAGGGCTCTTTGCCCTCCCGCTGCCCCGGGACCGCCACCCCTGGGGCTTCTTTATTTTAATTTAAAAACCTGTGTGGGGGGCTCCAGCCCCCACACGCCCGGGACCGCCACCTCCCTGGGGCACTAAAGATTTGAATATGGGGGTCCGTTACGGACCCCAGAGCCCTGGGGACCACCACCTCCCCGGGGCTGTGCACTGGATGGGAGGGGGCCGCGCGGCCCCTTCCTGGAGCCCTTGATGGCCCTGGGGACCGCCACCCCCAGGGCCGGCTCCTGCAGTGTCCCGGGGTGCCTACCCCCGGGACACTGTAGTTTGCTATGACTGGACGGGAGCCTCGCGGCTCCCATCCTGTCATAGCAAACTTGGTTTGCATTTTGAAAGAGAGAGCAGGAAACCTGCTCTCTCTTTCAAAATGCAAACCCAATTGCTTTTCCACACGGGGAGTAGCATGTTAGCTGCTCCCCATGTGGAAAAGCAATGCCGGCTCCGTAGGACACGGAGAGCCGGCTGGGACTGTGGGAGGATTGGGGACCCCCCCACAGTCCCCAACCAGAGGCCAGGCCCCGGGGGATGGGGTCCCCAGGGACATAAGTGGCCAGGGAGGGGGGCCACGCAGCCCCCTCCCCAAATAAAAAAATAAAATAAAAAAGGGCAAGGCCGGCCCCGGGGGATGGGGTCCCCGGGGCCTTAAATGGCCTGAGGAGGAGGGCCACACAGCCCCCCTCCAAATTAAAAATAAATAAATCGAGGGCATGCCCCGGGGATGGGGTCCCCGGGGCCAATACAGGCCCAGGGAAGGGGGCCACGCGGCCCCCTTCCCGTTTTTTTTTCATTTAAAAAAATAAATAAATGCTCAGGCCCCGGGGGATGGGGTCCTCGGGGCCAAAAGTGGCCAAGGGAAGGGGGGCCACGCAGCCCCCCTCCCATTAAAAAAAAAAAAAAGCGAGCGGCATCGTGCCGGAGGCCCTGCCCCCTCCCTGCAGTACTCTGCAAACGCGCCCCCTGGTGCGTTTTAAGAAGGGAAGTAATTCCCCTTGAATACTGGGGGTCCCTGGTGGCCAACTAGCCCACCAGGAACCTCCAGTATGCGCCAGGGGCAGCGTTGCAGAGAGGTGTACAGAGGCCATGCCCCTTTTTACACCTCTCTGCAACGCAGCTCTGTGGCGCTTTTTAGAAGTACATGGTGGGCTAGTTGGACTCCAGGGACCCTCAGAATTGAAGGGGACTTAATCCCCCAACTTAAAACGCGCCACAGGGCGCGTTTGCACAGTGGTGAAGGGAGGGGGCGGGGCTTCACGTGACATGTGTGCAAACAGGCCCCGTGGCGCGTTTTAAGATGGGGAATTAAATCCCTTCAATCCTGAGGGTCCCTGGGGCCAACTAGCCCACCATGTACTTCTAAAAGCGCCTCAGAGCTGCGTTGCAGAGAGGTGTAAAAGGGCGTGGCCTCTGAACACCTCTCTGCAACGCAGCTCCCTGGCGCATACTGGAGGTACAGGGTGGGCTAGTTGGACCTCAGGGACCCTCATGATTCAAGGGGCCTTAATCCCCCAACTTAAAACGCGCCACGGGGCGCGTTTGCACAGATGTCACCTCAGGCCCCGCCCCCTCCCTTCACCATTGTGCAAATATTCCTCTAAAATCAGCCGAACTACGAATTCCTATTTACTCACCTGTTATCAGGAGAGACCTCAGTGCTGCATCTTTCAGCCCAGTACTGATCCTGAAAAGTAATTTTAACCGTACTTACCAGTAACTTGAATTTCCTTCCATAGGATATCATTGTCTGCTTTTTGCTGAAAAAGTTTCTAAGTGTCGATTTTTGAAACATACAAATATTCCTCTAAAATCAGCCGAACTACGAATTCCGATTTACTCACCTGTTATCAGGAGAGACCTCAGTGCTGCATCTTTCAGCCCAGTACTGATCCTGAAAAGTAATTTGAACCGTACTTACCAGTAACTTGAATTTCCTTCCATAGGATATCATTGACTGGTTTCACTTGGAAATTCTTCTAAGTGTCGATTTTTGAAACTTTATAATATTCCTCTAAAATCAGCCGAACTACGAATTACAATTTACTCACCTGTTATCAGGAGAGACCTCAGTGCTGCATCTTTCAGCCCAGTACTGATCCTGAAAAGTAATTCTAACCGTACTTACCAGCAACTTGAATTTCCTTCCATAGGCTAACATTGACTGGTTTCACTTGGAAATTCTTCAAAGTGTGGAGTTTTGGAACTTTATAATATTCCTCTAAAATCAACCGAACTACGAATTCCGATTTACTCACCTGTTATCAGGAGAGAACCCAGTGCTGCATCTTTTAGCCCAGCACTGACCCTGAAAAGTAATTCTAACCGTACTTACCAGTAACTTATATTTCCTTCCTTAGGAATCCATTGTCTGGTTTTCAGCAGAAAAGTTTCAAAGTGTCGATTTTCACAAACTACAAATATTCCTTAAAAATCGCATGTATGACTTAAACGCATTCTTTCAACTGTTTACAGGAGATGCACCAGTGCTGGATCCAGGATCCAACACTGAGTAAGAAAAAGTAACGATAACACTACTTACCTGCTAAGTGAATTTCCTCCCATAGGATAACATTGGTGATTCTATGTGAAAAAGTTTCTAAGTGTCAACTTTTAAAATACAATAATATTCCTTAAAAATCACTACTGTAACCAAAACGCTTTTACTCAACTGTTTACAGGGGATGTCCCAGGACTGAATCTAGGATCCAGTCCTGTGGTTAGAAAAGTAATCCATAAAGTAACTAATTGCATTTAACTAGAAATTCACATTGAGCTCAATGTTGCATTGTGTTTGAAATTGTGTTGCCCATTGCAACAACTGTAACTACTGTACTTAAAACTCTATTGCCTATTTGCAAAGTATTTAAACTAAAGAAATTCATTCTGAGAAAGTATATTTTGTAATGTAATGTATAATGTAATTACAATGTAATTTAATAAAGCCTCATGAAACCTTTTTAACGCTCGCGCACTTGCGCAGTGAGGCTTTGTTTTAAATGTAACTATCACTCTATTGCCACATCCCACCGTGGTGGGTATTGTATATGTGATTCTTATATTTATTTTGCCATGGTTTAGTTTTCACGTGATATAGTTTGTTTAAACTATTATGAGTTATAAATTTGGTTATTACACTTATATGTTCAAAACGTGATGTTAGTCTGTCTTCTAATGTGAACAGACTTCAGTAACCATGTACTTTTCTTTATGTCTATGCATTTATGTCTTGTGACCCTTTGTATGAGCACTTAAATACAGCCACTTCCGGGTCAGGAAGTGACTTTGACAAAGACCGTGAGGTTGAAACACGTCAGTCAATAAACTTGTGTCTCTGAAAAATATCCTGAGTGCGACTTTACCTTCTGTTGTCTGACTGAAGGATTTCTACAAATTATTGCGGGTCCAGCGCCCGCCTGCTCGCACCAACCCTACCTGGTGGATGAGGTCGGATGAAAGGCTGGAAACCTTCTTGGATATATATATATATATATATATATATTCACTGTAAAAACCATAGGTTACAGGGACGTTATAGTTAGTTGGACATTTCACTCATACAAAACCAGAGAAATTTGGCCATTATAGTTAGTAGAGCTAACTATAACTCGCGCCCCCGCAATGCACTGCTGATGACGTCACATATTACATCACTCATGACATGGTCAGTGACATCACTGATGACATCACTGATGACATCTCAAATGACATCACTGATAACATCACTGATGACATCATCCAGTGAATGTGTGTTTCTTTAAAGTTTAAAAATGTTTTATATATATTTATGCCAAGGTGTATTGAAGAATGCGTGGGTGTATAAGTGTCTGAATGTATGATTTAGTAGGTGCGTGACTGATTGTATAAGTGACTGATTAAGCGTATCTTACTGAATGCATGGGTTAGTGAGTAAACTGTGTAAATGTCTGTGTCAGTCTGTCAGTTGGTGTATAAGTGGCTGCATGGGTTTGTGAGTAGCTACATGACTGTCTATATGGGTTATTGATTGGTTGTCTGAGTATCTGTATGGGTGCCTGAGTGTCTTTGTGAGTGGGTGGGGGGTGGATGACTCTGTGCATAGATGTGTGAGTGGGTGATTCACTGGGTGTATGGTTTCAAGAGTGCCTCTGTGAAGGGCTGAATGGGTGGGTGAGTGTGTGTATGGGTGTGTTGGTGAGTGAATGAATGTCCAGTGGTATATGTGTGAGTAACTACATATGTGAAAGGCAGTATATCTGAGTGTTGGGGTATATAAATGACTATACGTGAGAGTGAGTGATTGTGAGAGTGGCTGTATGGATGAGTGTCTGCTTGTATGAGTGATTGTATAAGCGAGTAAGTATGTGTTAGTATTTGTATAAATAAGTGAGGTGGTCTGTGTATAACTGTATAGGTGGCTAAATGGGTGTGATTGATTCTTTGCATGACTGAGGAGGTGTGTGAGTACGTCTATGGATGAGTGGCAGTGTGTCAGTGTATGTATAGGTGTATGAGTGCATATGATAGTGCTGTATTGATGAGTGACTGCATGTATGAGTTACTGTATGGGTGAATGAGTGGATGTGTGTGTAGACCTAAGAATCAGTGAGTGCGTATGTAGTAACTGGTATTGGTGTGTCTATGGTTTCGAAAATGGTAGTCTGTGTTTTAGAGTGGGTGTATCAAAGGTTATATTAGGGTATGAGGAGGTGCATCAGATTATCACATGGATGATGTCATCAGTGATGTCATTTGAGATGTCATCAGTGATGTCACTGACCATTTCATGAGTGATGTAATATGTGACGTCATCAGCAGTGCATTGCGGGGGTGCGAGTTATAGTTAGCTCTACTAACTATAACGTCCGAATTTCTCTGGTTTTGTACGAGTGAAATGTCCAACTAACTATAACGTCCCTGAAACCTATGGTTTTTTCAGTGAATTTCTAAGGTTTTTAAATGCTAATTTCTAACTATAACGTGCCTGAAACCTATGGTTTTTTCAGTGAATTTCAAAGGTTTTTTAAATGCTAATTTCTAACGATAACGTCCCTGAAACCTATGTTTTTTTAGAGAATATATATATATATATATATACTTGCTGAAAGAAATGGAATTAATTGAATGTGTGGCTTGCTTTTGAATATAATAAACATGGGATAACTTTGCACAAGATTTATCTTTGGAGCATATTGGTGCAGGAATTGGAAACAAAAAAAAAGAAGAAAAGTTAAATAAAATAGGCACAAAGAGACTACCACAATTATAGGACTTTTAAAAATTAAGAACTTGTCACACATGAAGTATATCTTCAGTTTTTACTAATGAAGCAAGCATATTTTGGGCTAGAAAATGGCGACTGGTCAAATTGAAAAAGGCTGTGGAAACCAGAAGCTGCAGTTAATCAACATTGCTGTTTAAATCTGATCCTGGAATGTTTGTAACAGGGTGCCAATAAATGGAAAAGACATTACCTGATCTGAGTGCCAGCTCTCTGTGAAGTGGGAGAGAAATGTTTGATGGAATACAAAGGCGTTAGCGGTGACGCCTTAAACTGAGCACCACCTGCGGTTAGGCAGCGAGCCGAGAACCGTACATCTTTTTGTTTTGCACAGCAATCACCGGCTAGCCCCCAGGCATGGGAAAACTGGAACGGTGGATTAGAGGCAGGAGTAGCAGTGAAAGGTCCAATGCTGAGAGTCTCTTGACTCTCTTGGCGGGGGCTGGACAAGCTGCATTGACCCCTGTGCATTACAGTGAATAGTGAACCGATGTCAGAAGCAGCAAGCAGGGAACCGAAGGCACTGGCCTGTGGTGAGAGCAGGTTTGCATACAATTTGATGCACCACGTTACGAGGAGTGAATAAATAAGCGGCACTTGTTGAATTTTGCTTGCTTAAAGAAATGGAATTAATGAAATGTGTGGCTTGCTTTTGAATATAATAAACATGGGATAACTTTTACGCAAGATTTATCTTTGGAGCACACTGGTGCAGGAATTGGAAACAAAAAAGAAGACAATTTAAATAAAATAGGCGCAAAAAGACTACAACAATTATAGGACTTTTAAAAATTAAGAACTCGTCGCACATGAAGTACATCTTCAGTTTTTACTAATGAAGCAAGCATATACTGGGCTAGAAAATGGTGACTGATCAAATTGAAAAAGGCTGTTTAAACAGCCAAAACGCATCTTTGGAAACCAGAAGCTACAGTTAATGAACATTGCTGTTTATATCTGATCCTGGAATGTTTTTAACCGGGTGCCAATAAATGGAAAAGACATTGACTGACCTGAGTGGGAGAGAAATGTTTGCAAGACAAATTTAGAAAATGGAACGAAATAGTCTTAAGCTGTGTAGAGCCAATGGAAAGATCAGAAATTATCATGAATACTGCCCAGGACCCACTTAGTGCCACAAAAGCTGAGCAGTGGGTATGTTTTAGCCATGGAGCTAGGATACTTGACATTTAATGTCAGTTTTACAAATTGAATGTACTGGAAATAAACACTGTATTCTAAAGCTGGGACAGAGATCACAACATAGTGACATTTCGGAATAGGGCTGCCCCTTGGCCTTGCCATCAGAATCACTGCCACCCCAGCTGTGGTCTATATGATTAGTTGGAAACATAACATTAAGACAAAGTTTTCAATCCCAGCCTACCATTTGGTCGAATTATGTGCTCCTGGGTAATCACTTTTTTAAATTATTGGAGAGTAATTAGCATCAATGTAAAAAGTACTCCTAAGGGTATGGTTAAAAAAAGAAGTAAACTAATTAGTACCTGTCGGAGAAGAGTCTAGTCTCATGGCATATTCAACAAAATGCAATATGGTGGTCTTTGCAGCAAGTAGTAGTGTGCTGCAGGTCTACTACTTTAAGAAACTGTTTGACTCTGGGCAAACCATACTTTCCCTGTGTTTATGTCCATTAATCTAACAATATCTCACACTATAAACCAAGTTTAATTTAATAAATAATCACCAAGAGCATTCTGCCAGAACATGTACCCAACATGGTATTCACTAACACGTTTAGGGCTATTTATCTGCAAGTAGCTAGATTTGCATCTCAACAGATGAACGGGTTCCTGAAGCCGTATTGGAGCACAAACCCTCCTGTGCTGCAACTCCTTACTCCTAACAAGTTCTTTAAATGGGCAGGTACTCTCCAGTACTGAGTACCTGTACTTCTCCAATTTAAACGGGAGAGTACCTGCACTTCTCAAGCACTGCTGCAATACATTTAATGAGAATATCTGCATTTCTAAGAAGCAAACAGGTACTCTAAAGAATAAGGACCTACACTTGTTTAGAGCACTGCTCCTAAGTAACAATAGGTTCCTCTTTCATAGCTCATATAAGGCTAAAA
Organism: Calotriton arnoldi; assembly: GCA_963921515.1. Taxonomy (NCBI): domain Eukaryota; kingdom Metazoa; phylum Chordata; class Amphibia; order Caudata; family Salamandridae; genus Calotriton; species Calotriton arnoldi. The sequence continues at coordinate 82,760 of CAWUFW010020303.1, read as the reverse complement.
GAGTGACCTGCTTGTCTTTTGAAAGGGTTAAAAGGGGTGGGGGGGACCAAAATGTGGAACAATGGGTGCCCCTCAATCAGGGCCAGCCCTTGACATGGGCGAGCTGGGCTGCTGCTGCCAAAACATAATCCAAGCACGTAACCAAATTTGGGAGCAGCACTGATTAAGTGTAGCAAAGCCAGGAGAAAGAAACATGGAACAAAGCCTAAACGCACTAAGCATGTCCGGCAAAAACGATGACAGGGTAATGTTTTGTACAGTTCTAAAGCCTGCAGCAAAGTCAGCCCTGCCTATTTTCCCTTTGACGCCAAGTTGAATATACTTTTTTTATTGGGAGACGATGTGAGTTGGACCACTTTTTTAGGTCACACTGCCTAGGACAATGGGAGGGGGCACCCCATGAAGTGGCCGGACAGTTTACAGTTGTGGGGAGCACGGAGAGAGGGTTGTTTTCCCTCCCTTGGGCATAGGGCATTTGCCATGGTGGCTATTGTCACTTTCTTTATAAACCATCTCTAGTTTCTTCCCTGTGTATATTTCACAGGAAGGCAGCTGAGCCGTCTACCTGTGGCACGAAGGGGCGACACGTAACACGAAAGTTTATTTCAATTGTTAATGCACCTACTTCCTTATCAGCAGGCAGTTAAATGTAGTAATACAGTTGAAACTGACTTATTTTGTTTATGGTGTGCACTTAAGTCTTATCTCGTTCCTGCAACGGCGTGCATCCGTTTATTAGTTGGTTTATGGTTCAGTTTCCCCAAAAATAATGACTCTACTCTAAACATGCTTTAAGGGTAGTGTGAATCGGCATTGCGATTCATTGGGTGGTATGAGTAGTGTCAATCGGCAGTGCGATTCATTGGGTGGTAAGGGTAGTGTCAATCGGCAGTGCGATTAATTGGGTGGGCCAGACCGCTGCTATTAAAATGTTAAGTATCACTGAGGCACTTTCTTGTGTTTTTGTCGGTCTGCATCTGAATTTCCTTTTTTTTTTTTTAAAGAATTCGGTTTATTTAAGAGAACTTTTGTACTGCTAACTTGAAATGGTACTCTGCCTTGACTCGCCCGCAATGCCTCAGTGAGGGCAGATGCGCAGAGGAACACGACTGCAGGACGAACATGCAAAATGTGCGGCACTTGACTGACCCAGTACCTCATCATTACTGTCAGGGAATACTCATAGAAAGCAGCAGAATTTCGAGCTTGTGGGGCAGCCTGTACTTTAAGCAAAGTAAAAAGCGCCATTTGTCGCTCGTAAATCAACCAGAGAATGGGCTGTCACAGGCCCTGCGGGTGGGAGAGCGCCGAAGCCACTGCCCCGGAGAACTACAGAGCGTGTGTTCAATTACAGTACCAAGCCCCGTTACCTGCATACACTGCGTTTCTGTCCACTCCTAAGGATTCGTCACCCACCACCTGCACCTTCCGTGAGCCTGCTTGAGAAAGCCGTTCCTGCAACTCCCGCACACGCCGGCTTTTCCCACTGCAGGGGAATCCGCACAGCACCACCAGCAGCATGGTTTCCTTAGTCTCACCAGAGCACATGCGCAGCAATTTCTGGACCTGGCCCACCCGGGGGCCTCATTAAAATGAAGCGTGGGAGCCCGCGCTTCATTTTTTTTTTAAATTTTCAGCGGGATTCGCAACCCCAACGCGAATTCTGCCATTTCTAAAAACAAAAAAATGCTTTTTTGGGCCCTGGGGGTCCTTGTGGGACCCCCTGAGCAGGCCTAGGGGGGTCAGGGTGTTTTTACCCTGCCCCCTTTTCTTGTTTTTTTATCTTCCTTTTTTACCTTTTTATTTCAACCTCCGTCTGAGGCACAAGATGGCTGCCAACACTTCCTGGTTTGAAGTGTTGGCAGCCAATCAGAGGCAAGCTCGTGCTTGTGTGGTTAGGCTCTGCCCAGATATTGAAAGTTTTCTTTTCTTTAATTTCTCAGCAACTACTGAACGGATTTACACCATTTAACAAAAAGGGCTCTTTCTGAACCAAGGGCTACCTTTTTGCCAAATTTTGTGTAATTCCGTTCAGCAGTTCGGGCTGTAGCTTTGTCTAAAGTTTCCTATGGAAATTAACATGGGGAAAACGTGTTTGGGACACTTTCAGGACAGGAGCTCATTCTTCAATACGCCTTTCCCTATATTAAACATATTTAAACTTTACAGAAACACACAGTCACTGGATGATGTCATCAGTGATGTCATCAGTGATGTCATTTGAGATGTCATCAGTGATGTCATCAGTGATGTCACTGACCATGTCATGAGTGATGTAATATGTGACATCATCAGCAGTGCATTGCGGGCGCAAGTTATAGTTAGCTGAACTAACTATAACGGGGAATTTCACGGGTTTTGTACGAGTGCAATGTCCAACTAACTATAACTGTCCCTAAAACCTATTGTTTTTTCAGTGAATTTGTAAGGCTTTTTAAATGCTAATTTCTAACTATAACGTGCCTGAAACCTATGGTTTTTTCAGTGAATTTCAAAGGTTTTTTAAATGCTAATTCCTAACTATAACATGTCTGAAACCTATGGCTTTTTTCAGTGAATTTCAAAGGTTTTGTAAATGACAATTTTTAAATGTATTAATTGTTATATTTATTTTTTTGATACTGATTTACTACATTTTTTTAAACTATTTATTTTTAGATATTTTATTTTTTAAAATACATTGTAATTACATTATACATTACATTACAAAATATACTTTCTCAGAATGATTTACTTTAGTTTAAATACTTTGCAAATAGGAAATAGACTTTTAAGTACAGTAGTTACAGTTGTTGCAATGGGCAACACAATTTCAAACACAATGCAACATTGAGCTCAATGTGAATTTCAAGTTAAATGCAATTAGTTACTTTATGGATTACTTTTCTAACCACAGGACTGGATCCTAGATTCAGTCCTGGGACATCTCCTGTAAACAGTTGAGTAAAAGCGTTTTGGTTACAGTAGTGATTTTTAAGGAATATTATTGTATTTTAAAAGTTGACACTTAGAAACTTTTTCACATAGAATCACCAATGTTATCCTTTGGGAGGAAATTCACTTAGCAGGTAAGTAGTGTTATCGTTACTTTTTCTTACTCAGTGGTGGATCTTGGATCCAGCACTGGTGCATCTCCTGTAAACAGTTGAAAGAATGCGTTTGTCATACATGCGATTTTTAAGGAATATTTGTAGTTTGTGAAAATCGACACTTTGAAACTTTTCTGCTGAAAACCAGACAATGGATTCCTATGGAAGGAAATACAAGTTACTGGTAAATACGGTTAGAATTACTTTTCAGGGTCAGTGCTGGGCTAAAAGATGCAGCACTGGGTTCTCTCCTGATAACAGGTGAGTAAATCGGAATTCGTAGTTCGGCTGATTTTAGAGGAATATTATAAAGTTCCAAAACTCCACACTTAGAAGAATTTCCAAGTGAAACCAGTCAATGTTAGCCTATGGAAGGAAATTCAAGTTGCTGGTAAGTACCGTTAAAATTACTTTTCAGGATCAGTACTGGGCTGAAAGATGCAGCACTGAGGTCTCTCCTGATAACAGGTGAGTAAATCGGAATTCGTATTTCGGCTGATTTTAGAGGAATATTCTAAAGTTCCAAAACTGCACACTTAGAAGAAATTCCAAGTGAAACCAGTCAATGTTAGCCTATGGAAGAAAATTCAAGTTACTGGTAAGTACGGTTAAAATTACTTTTCAGGATCAGTACTGGGCTCAAAGATGCAGCACTGAGGTCTCTCCTGATAACAGGTGAGTAAATCGGAATTCGTAGTTCTGCTGATTTTAGAGGAATATTTGTATGTTACAAAAATCGACACAGACATTTTTTCAGCAAAAAGCAGGCAATGATATCCTATGGAAGGAAATTCAAGTTACTGGTAAGTACGGTTAAAATTACTTTTCAGGATCAGTACTCGGCTGAAAGATGCAGCACTGAGGTCTCTCCTGATAACAGGTGAGTAAATTGGAATTCGTATTTCGGCTGATTTTAGAGGAATATTATAAAGTTCCAAAACTCCACACTTAGAAGAATTTCCAAGTGAAACCAGTCAATGTTAGCCTATGGAAGGAAATTCAAGTTACTGGTAAGTACGGTTAAAATTACTTTTCAGGATCAGTACAGGGCTCAAAGATGCAGCACTGAGGTCTCTCATGAAAACAGGTGAGTAAATTGGAATTCGTAGTTCTGCTGATTTTAGAGGAATATTTGTATGTTTCAAAAATCGACACAGAAACTTTTTCAGCAAAAAGCAGGCAATGATATCCTATGGAAGGAAATTCAAGTTACTGGTAAGTACGGTTAAAATTACTTTTCAGGATCAATACTGGGCTCAAAGATGCAGCACTGAGGTCTCTCCTGATAACAGGTGAGTAAATCGCAATTCGTAGTTCGGCTGATTTTAGAGGAATATTTGCACAATGGTGAAGGAAGGGGTGGGGCCTGAGGTGACATGTCTGCAAACACGCCCTGTGGCGCGTTTTAAGTTGGAGAATTAATTCCTCCTCAATCCCGAGGGTCCCTAGGGGCCAACTAGCCCACCAGATACCTCCAGTATGCGCCAGAGAGCTGCATTGCAGAGAGGTGTTCAGAGGCCACACCCCTTTTTACAATACTCTGCAACGCAGCTCCGTGGCGCTTACTGGAGGTACCTGGTGGGCTAGTTGGCCCCAGGGACCCTCAGGATTGAAGGGATTTAATTCCCCATCTTAAAATGTGCCACGGGGCCTGTTTGCACACATGTCACCTCAGGCCCCGCCCCCTCCCTTCACCACTGTGCAAACGCGCACCGTGGCGCGTTTTAAGTCAGGGGATTAACTCCCCTTGAATCCTGAGGGTCCCTGGGGTGCAACTAGCCCACCACCTACCTCCATTAAGCGCCACAGAGCTGCGTTGCAGAGAGGTGTAAAAGGGCGTGGCCTCAGAACACCTCTCTGCAACGCAGCCCCTGGCGCATACTGGAGGTTCCTGGTGGGCTAGTTGGCCCCCAGGGACCCCCAGTATTCAAGGGGAATTCGTTCCCCCTCTGCAAACGCGCCAGATTTTTTGGGGGGGATTTTTTTTTTAAATGGGGCTGCGTGGCCCCCCTTCTTTGTAATTATTTTGGGCCCTGGGGACCCCATCTTTTATTTGTTTTTTTAAAAATGTACGGGAAGGGGACCGCGTGGGCCCCCCTCCCGTGGCCAATTTTGACCCGGGGACCCCATCCCCCGGGTCATTGCCACCTTATTTTTTTAAATTTTCATGGAGGGGGCTGCGTGGCCCCCCTCCTCAGGCCTCCTTTTGCCCCGGGGACCCCATCCCCGGGGCAGGCCTTTATTTTTATTTATTTATTTTTTGGGGGGGAGGGGGGCCGCGTGGCCCCCCTCCCGGGCCACTACTTGCCCCAGGGACCCCATCCCCCGGGGCTGGCCCTCTCCGTTGGGGACTGTGGGGGGGTCCCCAATCCCCCCACGGTCCCGCCGACTCCCCGCGTCCCTGGGAGCCGGCATTGCTTTTCCACATGGGGAGCTGCTAAGATGCAGCTTCCCATGTGGAAAAGCAATCATCTTTGGTTTTTGGAAGAGAGAGCAGGTTTCCTGCTCTCTCTTTCAAAAACAAAAGCAGTTTGCTATGGCAGGACGGGAGCCGCGAGGCTCCCGTCCTACCATAGCAAACTACAGTGTCCCGGGGGTAGGCACCCCGGGACACTGCAGGAGCCGGCCCTGGGGGGTGGCGGTCCCCAGGGCCATCACAGGCTCCAGGAGGGGGGCCGCGCGGCCCCCCTCCCTTGAATTGCACAGCCCCGGGGAGGTGGTGGTCCCCGGGGCTTCGGGGGTCCAAAACGGACCCCCATTTTAAATTTGTTAGTGCCCCGGGGAGGTGGCGGTCCCCGGGGCGTGTGGGGGGACTGGAGCCCCCCCACACAGGTCATAACATTTTTAAAAAAAGAAGCCCCGGGGGTGGCGGTCCCCGGGGCTGTGGGAGGGCTGAGACCCCTCCCGCACCATTTTTAATTAAAGCCCCGGGGTGGCGGTCCTCGGGGCTTAGGGGCCTTAGAGGCCCCCATAAAAGCAAAACCCACCCCCGCATGCCCCCAGGACTTGGGCCACCCGGAGGCAAATTAGCATCAAAGCACGGGAGACCGCGCATCGATTTTTTTATCTGCGGGCTCCGCGCACCCTAAGCGCATCCCACCGATTCTTTTTTTTTTTTAAATGCTTTTTTCTGCCCAGGGGGTCCTTGTGGGACCCCCTGAGCAGACCTAGGGTGTCAGGGTGTTTCTACCCTGCCCCCTTTGTGCGTTTGCGCACTTGTTTCTTGTGTGTTTTTTTTTAATTTGTGGGATCCGCGCACCCTAAGCGCATCCCGCCGTTTAAAAAAAAAAAAAATGCTTTTCTGCCCAGGGGTCCTTGTGGGAGCCCCTGAGCAGACCTAGGGGTCAGGGTGTTTCTACCCTGCCCCCTTTTGCGCTTTGCGCACTTGTTTCTGTCCCTCGGTTCTACCGAGGGCTAAAATGGCTGCCAACACTTCCTGATTTGGAGTGTTGACAGCCACTCACAGCCAATTAGCATGCAGCTCGTGATCGGGAGGGTACGCGGACCCTACTCGGCCATAGATATATATGTGACTTTACTTTTGATTTTCTCAGGAACTACTGAACGGATTTACACCATTTAAGCAAAAGGCATGACACTGAACCAAGGGCTACCTCTTAGCCAAATTTGGTGTAATTCCGTTCAGCAGTTCGGGCTGTAGCTGCGACTAAAGGTTCCTATGGAAAAATGAATGGGGAAAACGCGTTTTGGGACCCCCCTTTTTTCTCGGCCCCCGCTTGACGAATCACCCCGAGACTTTCAGGATAGGAGCGGACCGGAGCACCCCAACAAGTTGGAAACTTTTGCGAAGATTCGTCAACCGGCGCCAACGTTACTTCAAATAGAATGTTGCGGATTTCCTATGGAAAATAGGTCCTAACTATAACTATCTACTGGCGACCGCCAGTAGATAATATAACTCACGCCCCTGCAATGCACTGCTGATGACGTCATATATTACATCACTCATGACATGATCAGTGACATCATTGATGACATCACTGATGACATCTCAAATGCGAAATGCGATCCACACGTTTCGGCTCGTTCGAACCTTGATAACGATACAAGACGTCATTGTAGCTTCCTTATTTAAATGTACAAATGCCTCCAGTTGCCAACATTAACAAAGGATTACATATTACTTTAATCCAAAAAGCTGGCGGCCATATTGGCCTGGTCACTATGTGAAAATTCAGGAATTGATACAATAAAGAAAAGAAAACAAGTGTTAATATGCACACAATGTCATTTCAGCATATCTTGCCCCATGACCGACGTACCTGTATGTTTGTCAACGTGACTTGTTCATAATAAACATACTTAGGATTGCAAACATCAACATAAACAATGGACTACACATTACTTTAAAGTGAAAGGCTATCGACCATATTGATCTGGGCACGTTGCGTATTATAATGGTTCTTACACGAAAGAAAAGAAAAAAAAGGGGTGTTAATATACACACACTATCCATAAATAAAGTTCTAGCGATTATAGTTCCATTCCATTCACAGCTCATTTGAGATGTCATGAGTGATGTCACTGACCATGTCATGAATGATGTAATGTCTGAGGTCATAAGCAGTGCATTGCGGGGTGTAAGTTATAGTTAGCTCAGGCAACTATAACTGCTGAATTTCACTGGTTTTGCACGAGTGAAATCTGAGTCTAACTATAACGTCCCTGTAATCTTTGTTTTTTTCAGCGAATTTCAATTTTTTTTAACGTTAAGTAAGATGCATTCACAATGGATGGTGGGGGTTGGAAGCAGGGCCTGGCATTGTGCTGCCCCCACCCAAGCTTGCTGCTCCTGCCTCCCCTCCTCCTTGCCATCCATTGTCCAAGTCCATGCCCCTGCTCCCTCATTACAGCCCTGTGTGGCCGTTGTTCTGCCACTGGCCTTCCCGCCTTCTCTGAACAGTTAGCTTGTTGCCCCATCCACCTCCTCCCTATCCTCTGTTGTCTGAATCCATGCACTAGCCTTCTCCCTCCTGCCATGCATGGTCTGATTTGCTGCCACTGCCCTCCATTTAGCATGATGTCCCAGTCCACTCCTCCTGCCCTCCATTGCCCAATTCTATGCCCCATCATTGACCTCCTGCTTAGCCTCTGTGCTTAGCTTGCTGCCCCTACTCTCCTTCCCCCTGCCCTCCGATGTCTGTGTGCATGCCCCTGCTCCATCCTTTTTGCCCACCATGTTCCATGGACCTGCCCCTCCTATCTACTCTGAGTGTTCTGTTGAGCTGCCACTCCCCTCCCACCTGCCTAGCATTGTCAGATGACTGTAACCTGCCCCTGCCACCTCCACCCTGCCTTTCCACATTCCATGCCCCTATCCCCTTCCTCCTGTCCTCCATGGTCCATTTTACTGCCACACCCCTCTGCCCTCCTTGGTCTGTTGTGCTGCAACTGCTCCTCCTGCCTGCCTCGTGTGGTCTGTTGTGAGGCCCCTTCCCCTGAACTCTCTTTTCTGTGCCCAGCTCCTACCCCTCCCTTCTATCCTCCATGGTCCTTTCTGCATGCACCTGCCCCCTCCTTCTCGCCCATCATGGCCATTGTGCTGCCACTAACCCTCCCGCTTGCCATGCATGGTCTTCTGTGCTACCACAGCCCCTCCCACCTTCCCTGTGTGGTCAGCTAGCTGCCACTGACCCCCTACCACCTTCCCTCCATGGTCTGTGTGTATGCCATTATAGTCTCACTGTTGCTCTCCATGGTGTGTCTTGCTTCTAGTGCCCATCCTGCCTGACCTCCATTGTCAGCTTGCTGCTCCTGCCCTGCCCCTTGCCCCCTGCCCTCTGTTTTCCATGTGCAGATCCCTATTCCCTCCCTCCTGGCTTGTCTGTTCCATTGTAATGCCCCTGATCCCTATCTCCTGCCCTTTATGGTCCGTTATGCTGCAGCTTTCTCTCCTGTCTGTCCATTATGGTCAGCTAGCTGCCATTGCCTCTTTCCCCTCTGTTCTCTGTTGTCCATGTGCATGGTCCTGTCCCCTCCCTATTGCTTTCCATGGATTGTTGTGCTGCACTCCCATCCCACATGCCCTGTGTGGTGTATTGTGCTGCTGCAAACCCTGATGCCTGCCCTGTAAGGTCAGTTTGGTGCACCTGTCCATGTCCCTCCTGTCCTCTGTTATCCGAGTCCATGTCCCTACCCCAATTCCTCCTGCCTTCCATGATCCAATGTACCATACTTGCTAACATTTTGAACTTGGTAAGAGGGAGATTTTGACCATTGACTTACATTGAAAAAGAGGAGATTGTAGACAGGAGACAGATCAAATAAAGCCCATTTGGGCTTAAAAACATTGGGCGTTTCCTGGCTGAATCGGGTCTGTTGACATGTATGGTTGTACTACCACTGCCTCTTCCTTCTGCCCACAATGGTCTATTATATTGCCACAGCCTCTCTTGCCTGTCCTGCATTGTTGGTTTGTTGCCCCTGCCCCCCTTTCCACTGCCCTCCAGTCTATTGTGCTGCCACTGCCCTTCCTGCCTGCCCAGTGCAGTCAAATTGTTGCCTCTGCACCCTCCTACCTGCCTTCAATTTTCTGAGTCCGTGCCCCTGGCCTCTGCCTCTCAACAGTATCCTAATGAACAACTAGACTGCTAACATTCTATATTTATTACAAAAGTGTGGCACGCCTGACGTCATCTTGATGTAATCAAAACTGTAATACCTAGAGCATTTCCTTTAGAAATTACAGAAATGAGAGGGTCTTATTTGCATCGAAATTATGGTTAGTGCTCTAAAAAACTAAAATGAGGACATATTTTCTGAGTTTTCAAATAGCGACAAAGCACTTTTAAATTATTTGCTATCTTTATGTTTTTTTATCCAGTTGACCACTTGATTAAAATGTTGCACTTAGGGAGAGGATGTGATATTACTTTCAGAGCTGCAGACTTTGCAACTGTTTCTGCTTCAGCTCGACATTCTGTGATTCTGGTCAAATCACTTAATCTCCCCATGTCTCCCCATGTCTACAACCATCATGAATTTGTCCTTGTGAGATGTAACCAATGCTCATGTAAAGCACTCCAATACCTGACCAGTCTGCACTATATAAAACTGCAAAAAAACAAAAATTAAAAAGTGTTTTGCACTCTTCTGTTATTTGTTATGAAGTTTCCTAATTTCCTCATTTACTACAGTCTCCTCAGTAGGAAATACTTTCAGTTTTTTACTTTGATTCCATCAAGAAGGCATTCAGATGTGTCACACATTTGCCATAAATTCAGAATGTTAGCACTCTAGTTGCTCATTAGATCACTGTAGTAAAGCTACTGCTCACCAGGGAAGTCTGCTGCTGGTACTGAAAGTGCATGTTTCAGTCTGCATGTCAGAATTTTTTAATGAAATAGAAGAGGATTTGAGAAGTCACTCAAAATGTGCCCTAATTTTTCTTTCTGCAGCACTAATCATAATTTCTATGGCAAAATGAACCCCCTCATTTTGTTCCTTTTTAAATTAAATGTTTTAAGTGTTACCACTTTATTCCAATCAAGATGGCTTCAGGTGTGCCATACGTTTGTCATAAGTAAGACTGTTAGCGCTCTAGTTGTTCTTTGGAACACTTTGGGACGCTGCAGTAGAACACAAAGGAATCAACTGACAGTCTCTGCCCTTGTGAATGTACATGTTTTACTGAGAATGTCAGACTTCATTCTCACATGACTGAGAAAGATAATGTGAATTTACAGAAAATATGCTCTCATTTTAGCTTCTAGATCACCTTCCAAACCTCTATGGGAAAAGTATGAGAAAATAGTTTTCTCTCAAGCATGATTCATGATATCCCAGCAGAAGGCTTTTTCACAGGGTAAAATCACCTTAAACACACCACAATTCCTAAAATTAGTATGGTACCATCAACAAATGATTTATAATGTAACTAAAGTCTTATCACCCTTTATACGTTCTCCTTTTGGTGACCCTCAAAACCTTCCATTCACTACAATGCATTTTAATGGGGTGCTATCATGTATATTGGTCCCAAGATGGCTGCCAACACTTCTTGGATGAAATGCTGACAGTCAATCAGATCTCACGATGAGATGTGTGGTTAGGCTCCGCCCAGATACATAAATTTCTTTTTCCTTTAATATTTAAAAAACTACTGAACGGATTTAAACCATTTAAAACAAGCATTGGCATAGCCAATAGGTCTCGCCTTTGGGACCTTATAAGTGTTTAGCTATGCAACAGTTGATGTTGTTGCACCAAGGATATTTTGCTGGTTAACTAAACACTTATAAGGTCCCAAAGGCAGACCTATTGGCTATGCCAATGCTTGTTTATATAAGCGAGAGCTCAGCAGCTTCCCCAACAATAACATTTTACAAAAAAGACTAGCATTGGCAAAGCTAAAAGAAGGGCAACCAATGCCAGACTTATTGGCTGTGTCAATGCTAGTCATAACTGGCGCGGGTGTGCGACAATGAATCTCCAAAGAGTTGTCAAACAAAGCGGTTACTGAGAACTGTACACGCGAGAGCTGAGCAACAGAACTGTTCGCCTGCTGAGCAACAGAACTGTTCGCCTGCAGCCATTACATTCCCTGCAACACACCACCATATTGCAATTAATGCTTCTTTAATGTCTGTTATTCAGTACCAACCACCCCCATCTGCTCCGGTACCTGCCTGGTTCTGCTTCTGCTTCTCTATGTATTCAACCTGCACGACTCACGCCTTCCTACTTCAATTGGCAACAGGTGAGAGACGACGCTGTGTCCGGTAACCACAGCAACGACCCTTACGTGTGACGTCAGGGTGAAAAAAGATTGGCAGTAAGCAGAACCGCGAAATGTTGGCCACGATACTGTTAATCCTATGGCCAATGGGGAATGGTTTTATTTAGCACTATTACAGTTGTAATGAACATTGTTTTATAGAAGCAGATTAATCGGTGTTTCCGATTATTCTGCAATTTTATCGACGGGGCGTAAGTTTGCCTGCAAACAGGATGTCGCTATTAAAATCAGTCTTTTGCAATGCATTTTGAAAACATGCTTCTTTTTCTAGCGAGGCAACAGCGATATGTTGTTACTTGAGCTTCTGCGGAAGCCTTAAAAACAAGCACAAGCGCGCGCGCATGCCTCGTGCGGCAGCAAGGGGAGAAAGGAGGGGGCCTGCGCGATTCCCTTGCGGGAGCGAGCAGCAAGGCGCGATAATTGACAACATATGGCGCCAGCTGCTCGCTCCCGCAAGGGAATCGCCAAACGTGCACGCGTTGCCATTGAAAGCAATGCAACGCGTGCACGTTTTTAGGGTGAAAAGTGAATCGATTGCAAAAGGTCTTTTTGCCTATGCAGCGCATGCGCGCTGCGTAGGCGAGACCTAAAAAAGGACGCTTTCTGAACCAAGAGCTACCTTTTTGCCAAATTTGGTGCAATTCCGTTCAGCAGTTCGGGCTGTAGCCTTGTCAAAAGTTTCCTATGGAAATTAACATGTGGAAAGCGCGTTTTGGGACCTCCCCTTTTTCCTCTGTCCCCGCTTGACGAATCACCCCAAAACATTCAAGACTGGAGCTGACCGGAGCGCCCCATTAGTTTTGAAAATTTCGCGAAGATTCGTCAAACGGCACCAAAGATATTTGCAAAAGAAAAAATGCTTTTTGAATAGAAACAAGGTCCTAACTATAACTACCTACTGACAATCGCCAGTAGGTAATATATATATATATATATATATATATATATATATATATATATATATATATATATATAAATATATATATATTCACTGAAAAACCATAGGTTTTAGGGACAGTTATAGTTAGTTGGACATTGCACTCGTACAAAACCCGTGAAATTCCCCCGTTATAGTTAGTTCAGCTAACTATAACTCGCGCCTCGCAATGCACTGCTGATGACATCACATATTACATCACTCATGACATGGTCAGTGACATCACTGATGACATCACTGATGACATCATCCAGTGACTGTGTGTTTCTGTAAAGTTTAAATATGTTTTATATATATAGGCAAAGGCGTATTGAAGAATGAGTGGGTGTATAAGTGTCTGAATGGATGATTTAGTAGGTGCATGACTAACTCTATAAGTGAGTGATTAAACATATCTTACTGAATGCATGGGTTAGTGACTAAACTGGGTGAATGTCTGTATCCGTCTGTCTGTTGGTGTGTAAGTGGATGCATGGATTTGCGAATAGCTACATGAGTGTCTATATGGGTTATTGATTGGTTCTCTGAGTATCTGTATGGGTGCCTGAGTGTTTGTGTGGGTGGGGTGTGTGTGACTCTGTACATAGATGTGTGAGTGGGTGATTCACTGGGTGCATGATTTGAAGAGTGCATCTGTGATGGACTGCTTGGGTGGGTGAGTGTGTGTATGGGTGTGTTAGTGAGTGAATGTATATCTCAGTGGTACATGTGCGAGTAACTACATATGTAAAAGGCAGTATATATGTGTGTTAGAGTATTTAAAAGGCTATAAGTGAGAGTGTGTGATTGTGAGAGTGGCTGTATGGATGCGTGTGTGCTTGTATCAGTTATTGTATAAGAGCGTAAGAATGTGCTAGTATTTGTATGAGTAAGTGAGTTGGTGTCTGTATAGCTGTATAGGTGAGTAAATGGGTGTGTGATTTATTTTTTGCATGACTGACTAGGTGTGTGAATACCTCTATGGATGAGTGGCGGTGTGTGAGTGTTTATATAGGTGTATGAGTGCATAGGATAGTCCTGTACTGAGTGACTGTAAGTATGAGTGACTGTACGGGTGAGTGAGTAGATGTGTGTGTGTAGACCTAAGAATCAGTGAGTGGGTATGTAGTTATTGGTATTGGAGTGTGTATGGTTTTGAGAATGGCAGTCTGTAATTTAGAGTGGGTGTATCAAAGGTTATATTTGGGTGTGAGAAGATGCATGAAATTATCACATGGATGATGTCATCAGTGATGTCATTTGAGATGTCATCAGTGATGTCATCAGTGATGTCACTGACCATGTCATGAGTGATGTAATATGTGACGTCATCAGCAGTGCATTGCGGGGGCGCGAGTTATAGTTAGCTGAACTAACTATAACAGGGGAATTTCACGGGTTTTGTACGAGTGCAATGTCCAACTAACTATAACTGTCCCTAAAACCTATGGTTTTTTCAGTGAATTTGTAAGGTTTTTTAAATGCTAATTTCTAACTATAACGTGTCTGAAACCTATGGTTTTTTCAGTGAATTTCAAAGGTTTTTTAAATGCTAATTTCTAACTATAACGTGCCTGAAACCTATGGTTTTTAAGTGAATTTCAAAGGTTTTTTAAATGCTAGTTTCTAACTATGCCTACAGAGGTAGGACATGTGAAGAAAGAAGAAAAAACGCACAGAAAGAAGCAAAAGAAATGCAGAAAGAAGCAACAGAAGTCCACAAAGACGAAGAAAAGTGCAGGAAGAAGCAAAAGATGTGCAGAAAGAACCAACAGAGGAGCAGAAAGAGGCCTTGTTGCAAAATCATCCTGTGCCCACAACTTTTTCAGACGGGTACTGGTGGTAACTGACTCTGACTAACCATAGCCAGTGCTATGCTAAAAGACACTTAGAATACAGTGAAAACACCTACATACACTAGGGAACACTATGCGTTGGGGTACCCCTGTGATTAGCATGACCTCCTCTGTAAGTCCCTAGTACATAATAGGGCAGGGGGATTAAAACTACCTCTTAAAACGCGCTACAGGGCGCGTTTGCACAGTGGTGAAGGGAGGGGGGCCTGAGGTGACATGTGTGCAAACGCGCCCCATGGTGCGTTTTAAGTTGGGGATTAAGTCCCCTTGAATCCTGAGGGTCCCTGGGGCCCAACTAGCCCACCAGGTACCTACAGTTGGGACCACAGAGCTGAGTTGCAGAGAAGCGTTCCGAGGCCACGCACCTTTTTTCACCTCTCTGCAACGCAACTCTGTTGTGCTTACTGAAGGTACCTGGTGGGCTAGTTGGACCCCAGGGACCCTCAGGATTCAAGGGGACTTAATCCCCAACTTAAAACACGCCACAGGGTGTGTTTGCACACATGTCACCTCAGGCCCCGCCCCTCCTTCACCACTGTGCAAACACGCCCCGTGGCGCGTTTTAAGTTGCGGGATTAGGTCACCTTGAATCCTGAGGGTCCTTGGGGCCCAACTAGCCCACCAGGTACTTCCAGTAAGCGCCACAGGCCTGCGTTGCAGAGAGGTGGTCCGAGGCCACGCCCCTTTTTACACCTCTCTGCAACGCAGCTCTGTGGCTCTTACTGGAGGTACCTGGTGGGCTAGTTGGACCCCAGGGACCCTCAGGATTCAAGGGGCCTTAATGCACCAACTTAAATCCCGCCCCAGGGCAAGGTTGCACACATGTCACCGCAGGCCCCGCCCCCTCCCTTCACCACTGTGCAAACGCGCCCCGTGGCGTGTTTTAAGTTGGGGGATTAACTCCCCTTCAATCCTGAGGGTCCCTGGGGTGCAACTAGCCCACCAGCTACCTCCATTAAGCGCCACAGAGCTGCGTTGCAGAGAGGTGTAAAAGGGGCGTGGCCTCAGAACACCTCTCTGCAACGCAGCCCCCTGGTGCATACTGGAGGTTCCTGGTGGGCTAGTTGGCCCCCAGGGACCCCCAGTATTCTAGGGGAATTCGTTCCTCCTCTGCAAACGCGCCAGGGGCGCGTTTGCAGAGTGCTGCCAAGGAGGGGTCGTGGCCTCCGGCGCGATACCGGTCTTTTTTTTTTTAAGAAGGGGGCTGTGTGGCCCCCTTCTTTTCTAATTTATTGGCCCTGGGGACCCCATCCCCCAGGGCCTGCCCCTAATATTTAAAAAAAAAAAGAATTTGGAAGGGGGCCACGTGGCCCCCTCCCGAGGCCTTAATCGGCCCTGGGGACCCCATCCCCCCGGGCATGGCCTTTTTTTTTTTTTTAAATGTTTTGGAGGGGGGCTGCGTTGCACCCCTCCTCAGGCCACTTATGGCCCCGGGGACCCCATCCCCCGGGGCCGGCCTTAGTTTTTTAATTATTATTTTTTTTTTATTATACATTTTGGGAAGGGGGCCGCGTGGCCCCCCTCCTGGGCCACTTGTAGCCCCGGGGACCCCATCCCCCGGGGCTGGCCCTCTCCGTTGGGGACCGTGGGGGGGTCCCCAATCCCCCCACGGTCCCGCCGGCTCCTCGGGTCCCTCGGGAGCCGGCATTGCTTTTCCACACGGGGAACTGCTTAGATGCAGCTCCCCGTGTGGAAAGCTATTTGCTTTGAATTTTGGAAGAGAGAGCAGGTTTCCTGCTCTCTCTTCCAAAATTCAAGCAAGTTTGCTATGACCGGATGGGAGCCGCGAGGCTCCCGCCCTGCCATAGCAAACTACAGTGTCCCGGGGGTGAGCACCCGGGACACTGCAGGAGCCGGCCCTGGGGGGTGGTGGTCCCCAGGGCCATCACAGGCTCCAGGAGGGGGTCCACGCGGCCCCCTCCCAACATTTTCAAAGCCCCGGGGAGGTGGTGGTCCCCGGGGCTCTGGGGGTCCGTAACGGACCCCCATCTTTAAATATTTAGTGCCCCGGGAGGTGGCGGTCTCCGGGCGTGTGGAGGGGCTCGAGCCCCCACACAGGTAATTGTAATTAAAAAAAGAAGCCCCGGGGGTGGCGGTCCCCAGGGCTGCGGGAGGGCTGAGTGCCCTCCTGCACCATTTTCAATTGAAAGCCCCGGGGGGTGGCAGTCCCCGGGACTTGGGGGGGCCTTAGAGGCCCCCCACTAATTATTTTTATAAACCCACGCATGCCCCCGGGACTTGACCCACCCGGGGGCCAAATCCCAAAGAAGTGCGGGATCCCGCGCTTCGTTTTTTTTTTTTCACGGCGGGATCCGTGCACCCTGCATGCATCCCGCTGATTTAAAAAAAAAAAAATGCTTTTTGTGACCCTGGGGGACCCCCTAAGCAGGCCTAGGGGGTCAGGCCTACCCTGCCCCCTTTTTGCGTTTTGCGCACTTCGTTTTTTTTTTTTCACGGCAGGATCCTCGCACCCTGCACGCATCCCGCCGATTTTTTTTTTTTTTAAATGCTTTTTTTGGCCCTGGGTGTCCTTGCGGGACCCCCTAAGCAGGCCTAGGGGGTCAGGGTGTATTTACCCTGCCCCCTTTTTGCATTTTGCGCACTTCGTTTTTTTTTTTTCACGGCGGGATCCACGCACCCTGCACGCATCCCGCCGATTTAAAAAAAAAAAAAAATCTTTTTTGGGCCCTGAGGGTCCTTGTGGGACCCCTTAAGCAGGCCTAGGGGGTCAGGGTGTTTCTACCCTGCCCCCTTTTTGCGTTTTGCGCACTTGTTTCTGCGCCTCGGTTCTACCGAGGAACAAGATGGCTGCCAACACTTCCTGGTTTGGAGTGTTGACAGCCAATTAGCATACAGCTCGTGATCGGGAGGGTGCGCTCAGGGTGCGCGGACCCTCCGCGGCCATAGATATATCTGTGATTTTACTTTTGATTTTCTCAGGAACTACTGAACGGATTTACACCATTTAACCAAAAGGCACGACACTGAACCAAGGGCTACATTTTTGCCAAATTTGGTGTAATTCCGTTCAGCAGTTCGGGCTGTAGCTGCGACTAAAGGTTCCTATGGAAAATTGCATGGGGAAAACACGTTTTGGGACCCCCCTTTCTTCTCAGCCCCTACTTGATGAATCACCCCGAAACTTTCAAGATAGGAGCGGACCGGAGCGGGCCATAAGTTTTGAAAGTTTCGCGAAGATTCGTCAACCGGCGCCAAAGTTATTGGGAATAGAATGTTGCGGATTTCCTATGGAAAATAGGTCCTAACTATAACTATCTACTGGCGACCGCCAGTAGATAATATATATATATCCATGTCTGGAGGCTGTCTGATGCGATTTTGTGCCAGATTTTCCTATTTTATATCTTCCAGGATACCTAGCCTACTGATCCAGTTTATATTAAGGGGTTAATCGGATTCAAAATCCATATAGTAAGGAGCATCATATGGAGAATCTTGCAGGGTTGACAATCTGGTTTCATACCTGTGTGACCTGTACTATAACTGAAATGATCATTTATCATATAGACATCCTGCAAACCAGACCTTCAAAACTGGAAAGCAATTAATGCTCTTCAAAGTTTACAACAGGGGAACATAGAATAGGGTAGAGTATGTGATTCAGTATCACCGTGTCTTAATTCTCTAGTGCAGTGTTTTCTTGGCAAAAGGAAAACTTTGCTGTTTTAGCATGCAATTTAATTACTGTCTTCAAACCAATAAATGCCTATGGAATGGTCACGGAAAAAGGGAATCAAGCATGGGGCATCAAAGAGATCAATTGCCTGTACTCCTATGGTCTGTCTGCTAGGGGGATTTCCAAGTCCTACAAAGTGTAAACATACTACAGGATTTATTGATTTATCTTTGGTGCTTGCAAGACGTGAAATAACTATGAACTGGAGGGCAATCAGGGCACCTAGGGTAGCAAAATGGAAAGTGGAGTTGGTTCGTTAGGTGGGTTATGAGAGTGCAGTATTGTATAGTGATATGGGGAAAGGAAGAGGATCAATTGAAAAAGTTTGTGCATGGGATCATTTATTAGATTCCCTTAAAGATTTAGAAAAGAGTGATGATTCTGGGGAAGAAAATAGGTAAAAATATAGATTGCAAAATAAATATGTGTTATATACATACTGTAATGGGGACTGGACTTAAGGGAGGTTGGTGGTAAGTTGTTTAATATAGTTATGCATGTTTTATTATAAATGCTAATACAAATTTGTTGACAAAAAATCAAATGGGGGCATCTCTGGTGTACATTACAGGGATATCAAACACAGTACAAGAAGCAGCCTCAAGCTGCCTACTCTGACCATAAATTATGGCCTACGGGCATGAGTAATTGCATAACGAAATCAGACTCCCCTAGATCTTATATCTTTGACAATAGTCTGTGGAAGAGCATTGTAGAATATGTAACAGTCGATGCCCCTGGCTGAAACCTTGCTATTGCCCTCTAGTTCTTCATTTGTCACACCCAGCTTTCATCTTGGCGACTGGGAAACCTGCAGGCTCCAGAGGTAGTACACAGACATATATACTAAGCAATAGGAAATGAATGAAGTGGAACCAACTGCTGTCTGAATCCACTCCAATCCAATTAATTATACAATAGCTAACATTTTGGGCTCACTGAACAGGACACTTCAAATGTCGATTTTTGATAATAAATCTGAACAATTCCCAAAATCTCTTGCTCATCCATTAATTGTAAGACACAAACAACACCCTTGGTTTGACAAAGACTGCACACCTGCAAAGGAATCTTTATTTATGGCCATAAAATGCAATGATAGAGCAGTAATTACAGATACTACAGCAAGATATGATTATTTATTGGATAGACAAAATTTCATGGGAGCACTCTAAATGGCAAGGTCATAAGAAGGCTTTACAACCATTTTGGCATAATATCGCCAATGGCAGAAAACATCATATGGCAAAACCTGAAGTTAATATTTCTAAAGATCACTGGTTTGATCACTTCGCAGGCTTGAACCTTGATTGGCCAGGACCTGCAGGGAACAGGCTGAAACTTAGATTTTCTTTCGGGAGGTGTAAAAAACCGACTCTTTCATAATAAATGAAATTCTGGCCCCTTATATGAAACAAAGGAGCGAGAAGGCTCCGGTCCCAACAAAGTTTACGTTGAATTATGTAAATAAGACTCCTCCATTTGGGGTCACTACTTGTTCTTTATGTTTCATGCCATATTAGGAGGGGCTATTATACCTGACTTGATGCTATAATAGTACCAATATTTAAGAAGGGTGGGCGATGTGATCCCGCTAACTGCCACCTGCTGAGCCTTCTGGATAATCAATCCTATTCATAACCTATGCTTATTTTAGGAAAAAGTTATGCGCCATTAACCATGACTCTAGGCTGCACTAAAATTGGGGGAAAAAACTGCTAGGCTGAAGAGAGTTTCTTTATATGTTGTGTTCATTGACCTTCGACCTGCATTGATAACTTCTTAAGGCACCTAAGGAAATCTCTTGTTAAGATAAGAATCTCCTAGGACCAGTCAAACATCTTGCTTTGTCAACATGACAGGAACCTGGCTACCTAAATGGGGTACTACAGTTGAAACTACACAATATTTCCTGGAGAAAGAATACATCCGTCAAGGCTACCTCCTGTCTCCCCCCCTTTCTCCTTGTATATAAATCAGGCTGTCTAGAAGGTTAGCCAGTGCGCTACCAATCCTCTCAGCCTTAGCAGAAAAAAGATTGCAACCTTCATATCTTTGGAACTGCCCCAATATGATTACACTCAATAGTGCCTCAGATGTAAAGTCAGCATATAAGATGGTGTCTGAGGAAAGGCAGTTGTTCAATACCCATCATGGTAGCCTGACCAAGGCATTCTTAATGTGTAAATGTATGCATTAGTTCAGGCCATTTTTAGATAATGTCATTGTATCTTGCCACTGAATGTTTTTGCTTCCAAATGGGGCAGTTCGTCTTCTCAATCCCACTGTTGTACAGCTTACACTGGTGCTGCTGAAGTCAAGACACATGTATTTATTCTTCTGCCTGTTATACATTGCTCCAAGAAGCAAATGGCTGCTGCCCTGTTTAGAATCACAGGTTTTCGAAACTTGAAACCTGCTAAGGAGACATTGAAGATCTCTTTTCTGTGAAATATAAGCATATAAGTAGGGTGGGCAATAAATTCCGCTCTGCCTTCTGAGTTTACTGCGCTTTTCTTGCACGCGGCTGGCCAATGGTAAGTTAGCGAGTGAGAATTGGCATCCGTAATCGCTATTTTTGGGCGCTAGGAGGGCGACCGTTCACAGTGTTAAAGCTGCTGCTCGAGTAGCAAAACTACTCGAGCGGCAGCAAAGAAGCAGAGCTCTCTGGCGCACCACGTGGTGCCGTTCACGCTGATTTTGCAGTGTGGAACAAGGTCATGGCGATAAAAATTAGTGCAAGCAGCATGACATGCCAGTTTCTGCGATCTCACAGAACTCGACGGAATCTTGCAGAGTTTTTATATAATTCTGCAGAATCCTGCAAAATTAAACTCTGCGAGTTCCGCCCACCCCAACATACAAGCTTTGAAACCACTGACAAACGTTGAATAAAAGGCTTATTGTGTGTGTGTGTATTTATGCATGTATGTGTTTGGCATTGAGCTGCAACATACTTAGAAAAATGCCTTTACAACCCACATCTGGTGCACTCTGCCGTAGTTTGTTTAATATGGTTTGTGAGTAATGCACCATATCACTTTCAACATGCACAACCACACTTGGCTACAGGGCTTATACTATTTCCATTGTACGTAATCATACATTTGCATGCAGTAACTCTAGACTGTAAATGACTATAGGCCTTTTACTAATAACTCTCTTTTAAAAATTATGTATGGGCTTATGGAGTAATGTGAATGACAGTATTATGTTTGATGTTATTTGAGACATTGATATATGAAGTATTAGCAATGGCAAGTTATAGTTACTTCACTAAATTACAACTGACAAATTTCAGTGGTTTTTCAGTTTTCAAATGTTAATTCTTATCTCATTTCAACACCTAACTACAATGTCACCTTAACCCTTTCAGTTGTAGGCATTTCCCCCGAGAATGCTAAACCCTTTTGAGCAATTTGGAGTAGCTCACACTTAGAACTCCATGACTTTTTTTCCACATATAGTATGCACAACAAATGTGCATCCTTTTTTTCCAGCATCCTGGGGATTCCAAAGGTACCCAGGATTTGTGAATTCCTTTGAGGGGACTGAGAAAATAGCCAAAATATAGCAAAATTTGGGATTTTTGGGAAAAATTGGAAAATGCTCCAAAGAAAACATTCTGTTTTTTTCTTATAAATGGCATCAACGAAAGGTTTGCTGTGCTAAAGTCACTATGTTCCCGGCTTTCAGAAACAGGCACAGCTGAACCAAAAAAATGATTTTTTTATCACAGTTTTTGCTTTTTCAAAGAGCTAGCCTATTTTTCCTAATTGTTATACTTTCAATCTACGTCCAGTTTGTGATGGAAACCTGGGCGAAACCCAGGGTGATCATAGAAAGCTATAGATTTCTGAAAATTAGACAAAATTGAAAATTCTTCAAGGGGAGATTTGTGTAACTCCCTCAAGGTTTTCCAACAGAAACTAACTGTTGAAATGAAAAAACATTAAAAAAGAGTATGAAAAAACAGCCTTTTCTGCAAACGTTTTCATTTGAAACTTCTTTCCATTTTACAAAAGCAATATGCCATTAGGTCCACTAGTCCGTTCTGTTTTTGGTGATATATGGGGTTTGTAGGTTCTTCAATAACCGAGGTACCTAGAGCCAACAACTGTACAGCACATTCCAATGTTCTAGTTATACAGCAATTCATATGGTAAAATACAAAGAGTAAAAAATAGGTATCAAAGGAACATATGTATTACTGAAATAGACATGAGATGCAGAGTTTATGAACAGTGGTTATTTGTACATCTCTGAATTTGTGGGGACCCATGCTACCATGTAATTCAGAGGGCATTTATCAAAGTTTTTTCTTTCTTACACAACGCCTTACATTTGGAAGGCACAAATGAAGGCAAATACAATCAGTAAAAACAAATGTTCTACTATTCTGTATTCCCACAAGTCTCCTGATAAAAATGGTACCTCACTTGTGTGGGTAAGCCTAGTGCCAGCAACAGGAAAGGGCCCTAAACACAACATGAAAACATACATTTTTTTTCTACTGAAAACTGACCCTTTTTTCAATGCGGATTTTGGGTCTTAGCTCAGCAGGCACCTATGGAAACCTAGCAAACCTGTACTTTTTGAAAACTAGATGCATAGGGGAATCTAGGGTGGGGTGACATGTGAGGCTCCCACCAGGTTTATTTACCCTGCAGCCCTTGAAAACCTTAAACATTGACTAAAAAAAATATTTTCCTCAAATGTCTGTGATGGAAGGTTTTGGAGTCTGCAGGGAGCCACTAATTTCCTACAACCTCTCTTTCCCCCCACATCTCCTGATAAAAATGGTACCTCACTTCTGTGGGTAGGCCTAGTGATCGCAACAAGAAAGGCCCCAAAATACAATATGGAGACATCAACATTTCCTCACAAAATTGATGTGATTTGGCAATGGGGGACCAAGTTCAGACATTTCTGAAAACTAGACACCCGGGGGAGGTGGGGGGTTAAGTGAGTATTATTCCTTGCGTGGATTATACAAAATTTTCTTACCCACAAATCCATGCAAACCTCAAACTTTGCCTAAAATTGCATATTTTCCTTGCATTTCTGTGATGCAAACCTCCTGTATCAGCAGGAATCTAAAAGATTCCTACCACCCAGGGTTCTCCCACTTGTCCCAATAAAAATGCTACCTCACTTGTGTGGCTGGGCTAAGTGCATGCGGCAGGCATACATCAAACCAAGGTCCATGGCAGTCTCACGGAGCGACTCTTATTGACAAAAAAAAATAGCTAGTTTCTAGTGGGCTTTTTGCCCCCTCGGGGACAGATTGGAAGTAACAGCATCCAATCTGCCCTGGGCATACAGGAAAAAGTTTGGGTCTGGGGAGAGGGGGAAAATTAGCCCATTGCCAGGGAGGCCATTCCACCCTTCAAATACAATGCCTGGCGGGCTAGTGGACTGTCTGCCCCCCTTGGGGGGGACTAATTGGAGGAAAACACCTCTTACCTGCCCCTAACAGGGACAGAAAGACTGTTGGGGGTTATTTGGGTGGGTGGGGGCTAGGTCCAATGCCTGGGAGGGCCACCCCCACCCATTTACCACAAAAACAATCCCTGGTGTCTAAAGGGCTTTCTAACCCCCCTGGGGCAGCTTGGAGGTAACAATCATCATTCTTCCCCCAGGGGAGGGGAGAAAGACTTTTGGGCCTTGGAGAGAGGGCAGCATTAGCCCACTGCCAGAGGGCAGCTCCCCCCCTCCAAATACCCCACCTGGTGATCTACTGGGCTTTCTGCCCCCCGCCGGGGGGCCGATTGGAGGAAAACATCTCCTATCTGCCCCTGACTGAGTTAATTTGGGTGAGCTGGGGCTCAGAGACCTTCCCCCATCCATTTAATCACAGAACAATAATCCCTGGGCATTGGGCCTGGGGGGGAGCACTAGCCCATTATGAAGGGGCAAATCCACCCTCAAAAACATTGTCCTTGGTGTCTAGTGGGTGGATCCCTACTTGAGGGTCGCCCTCCTGCAGTGATCTCCAAGCAGGGATCGATTAGAGAAAGGTACCATTGGAAAGGGTAGATTCTTCCCTTTTCAACGATATCTCTCACGTCTGCTTCGGTGCTCAGGCTGAGATACCGATTTTACTTTAATTTCCTCTGAAATGATAGCAGTGCGCCAAGCACGTAGATCGTCATTTCAGAGGGAAAAAAACAGCCTCAGTTGCTGGAGAAGCTCTTCTCCAGCTCCCGAGACTAAATTCAATAAAAGTAAATCCCTCTGGCGCTCGCCCTAGAGGAATTTCATGCCTCTGGTGTCGGCACATGCTGAAATCGTCCTCAGCACCTGAGTACTGGTACTGGTGCTGAGGAAGTCTCCAGCACATCTTTAGCACCCAAGTGGTTAATCCTTGTTTTTCAGTGAATTTCTGTGCTTATTTTTAACAAAGGCTAAGATCTTATCACCTTCCGAAATATAACCTGACTTTAACCTGTAATTTGTTCTGTTAATTTCTGCTTTTTTATCATATTTAAAGTTGAGCCTATACCCAACTCCCTTCAGCTACCTGTGACCACCCCCCGGGGACACCCAATCCCCCTGCTCATGACCTTTGACTGTGTAGAGTGGGAGTTGAAGACAGGGCCTATTGGAGGCTGGAGTTGGGCACATGGCCTGGTCACACCTCCATCAATGTAAGAAAGTCACTTATTAGTTGGAAAGGATGTGGGTACTTCTCAAGTGATAAGTCTGACACTATGATCTACTGAGAACCAAGTACTCATTTGTAGCAACAGACTCTCTGAGGTTAGCAAGGCAAAGCAGTCCAAGCCCTGCTCAGGGAAGGTGGTGAGGACCAGTAACCCAATCCACAGGTATGTAATGAACAACACCCAATAAATCATTGTCCAGCTTGTGCTTTTGCTTCTAAATTGGAAAAGTACTTTATTATGTACACACAACTTAATTAATTAAGTAGGCAAGCACTGAACCCTAGGGCCATGATATGCCCCACATATACTAGACACCACCCACTAGTTACAAAAGGCAGGACTATAGGCTTTGCCAGAATGTAACAGCATTCATAAAAGCATAAACATAGTATTACAGATAAAGGAAACACAGTGAAAACTGCCAGGGCTGCCACCTGACAGCCACATTCATTTGAACTAGGGGTGGGTGGTAAACTCTGCTCTGCCGGCACAGTTCGCTGAGTTTTGCTGCTCCGCTTAGAGCGCAGGGTTTGGCAAGAACTCTGCCAAACGCCAAGTGGTGTTTACCAGCAAGCTCAGCCCTACTTGTTTTGCCAAGCTGCTCTGAATTTGTAGGCAGAAGTCTGATCACACTATTTCACCATCTATAGTTAATTTAAGTAGTGTGAGGTGACAGAAGAACCCTATTGGAATCCTATGGTCAGGTGTGAACACTCTTTACCCTGCTCACCACAACGGTACTAATACTCCCAAATCAGTGGAATAGAATGTAGTGTTCAGTTTACTGTAGCAGTACTTCGTGCGGTCAGGATCCTCACAAGCATGGACGTAAATATCAGATCATAAAAATGAAGTTAGGCGCTGAGCGTAGTTCCAATTCTAATCTCTCCAAAACACTTCCCTGTTTTCGAAGCAAAGGAGCAAGTGCGGCCACAACTGAGGGCAAAGAAAGTACATCAGGAAAAGGCATTCCTCTTAAGGAGAAGAAAGAACACGCTGCTGCTGGGCTATAAAAAGAATAGAATGAAAATAGAAGGCCACTTCCGGAGAGCCACACCCTAGGTCTGATGTGAAGCACAGAACGAAAGAGGGATTAGAGTCACGCCTTCTGCGAAGCATTTTTCCCAAAAATGTGGAAACGGATCTTGAGCAGGAAATCACACTAATTCTCTGTCAGAACTGGAATGTATTAAAGTAAAAGTGCCGATAGACAATTCTGTGCTTTTACTTCTTAAACTAAAGGTTCTGTTGCAACAACCTATAACAATACATATTAAAATACTTGAATGTTCTTTATTTCAAAATACAATAATATCATTGTTTATGATATTTGTAAAATGTTGAGGGTTTGTTTAATAACTGTACGTTATGTATGTTTCTCATACTTATCGAAGGTATCTCTGCCATTCCAAAAAGGCAGCCATGGTTAGACTTGGGTCGCTTTTCATTTCCATTATCAGTTTCTTTCTTGTGTTATCTTTACGAAGCGGGATGTATTTTGTCCGTCCGTGGCAAATATCTCTTAGGTCTGCTGCTGCGCAGACTTCTCACACCCGGCAGTGAGGTACCGCTGCAATAGCAGACATGACTGTAAACCTCAGCAAGAATGGTGCAGCCCTGTAGGCGGTTTACGAAATGTACTGAACGAGAAGAGCTGGACTGACTGGTGAGTGTGCTTTCTTTCCTACTATGCACCCCCATGTGTTTCAACAGACCCTCTGCCCATGCGGAATCTCGCAGAGTTTTTATGCAACTCCTTGGAATTCTGTAGAGAAAAACTCTGCGAGTTCCACCCACCTCTAATTAGAACATGTCATGACTCACTGTTAACCTGGTGATAATCAATTAAGCATTCTTATGACCTTCATTAAGACATATGAACCTCCAGTGTCAGTTTCATTATTGTCAATAAAAAATTATAATTTCAATAAAAGACCAGCAAGTGCTTTTCTTCTGCTTCAACATGCTGCAAGTGCAGTCATAAAGCCCACCAACAGGAATCTCATCATGCCAGAGCCTCTGAGCAAAAACTCAAATTTAAGCAATGCTTCAAACTGTGTGATAAGCTCTCCTGGGTTCACCAATGTAACCCCTGCTCAGAATTATGATTATAGTGACTTTTACAAAAACTTTAGTGGCTGCTCCTGTGAGGGATGCTGCTCTCCTGGCAGCCCCTTAGCCCACTCTATTGTCATTGGTAGTGCTTCTACCCATTCAGAGGCACAACAGTGAGAACTATGTACATTTGTAAAGCACTCACAAGGCTTATGAGGTTCTCCTTGCCCAGGTGAGCTGAGTCCTATGGCTGCCCTTTGATGTCACTGCAATTAAGAAACTGTGGGGCATATTTACGTCTCCTGGCGCATCCCTGCAAATCAGCAGGGATGCGCCAGGAAACGTGTGACACGCATCTCAATCCTTGCGCCACCACGGATGCGCCGCATTTACAATGCGGCGCATCATGGCGCAAGGAAATGCAGATGCGTGTCGCATCTGCTGCCGTAACGTTAGCACAGTGCTGGAGTTGTGTCGCGGGCGCGACGCAACTCCAGCACTGTGCCAACCATGCCCATGTCTAACATGGTGCGTCAAGCCTTACGTCTGCTTCAAGCAGGCGCAAGGTTTTGACGCAGCGGGGTCGAAAAGTGACTGAGTGAAATCTTGTAGATTTCACTCAGCCACTTTCCGAGGCGTTCCTGCGCCGAACGCCCCCTGCGCCAGAACGCCCACATGAAACCTGACGCAGGTTTCATGTGGCGCAGGGCTTTACAACGTGACGCATCTCCCTAGATGCGTCATGTTGTAAATACCCCGCAGCATGGCGCTGGCTTTACGCCGCCGCTGCGTCACAGAAGTGACACAACGGCGGCGCAAAAGTGGCGCAAGGGGCTTGTAAATATGCCCCTGTGTTTTTTCTTTGTAATGGATGCCAGCGTACCACCATGCCCACAAGCAGCATTTTTTGGGGTTGGGCTCGGTCAGGGAAGCACCAACGCTCCGCGGGCTCTCCTGGCTCCTCACTTGCATGGCACACCTAAGTACCATGCTGGAGCAGGCATGCTTGCCTGCTCCTGTCTGTGCTGACTGCAGGCAAGAACAGAAACAAAGAGATTGACTCATCCCCCCAGAAAGGGAACGGGGGTAGAAGGAGTAACCTGCCCATTTCACTCCTTCTGGTCCCCAAGAGGATGGGGCCCCCAGTGACATATGACAAAAGAGCACAGTGGTACTCAGTTTATTGTGTATTGTGGCGTCAGCTCAAGGGGAAATGGGGTCCCTGAGGGTGAAAGGAATTGTAGATAGGATACTCCATGCACCCCCTCCCATCCTCCATATTTTCTAAATCTTCTTGTGCCGACCTCCGGGGACATGCCCTTCCTTATTGAATCAAGTCAAGTCAATAATTTTTATTCAGCTAAAAAGCCATAAAGGTTTAAATAACAAGACACAATATACAACAAATGACACATCATCAGCCATAAA
This sequence comes from Calotriton arnoldi, assembly GCA_963921515.1. NCBI lineage: Eukaryota > Metazoa > Chordata > Amphibia > Caudata > Salamandridae > Calotriton > Calotriton arnoldi. The sequence continues at coordinate 54,293 of CAWUFW010020303.1, read as the reverse complement.
TATAAAAATACAGGAGGGTGCTTCTAACTAAAATACACGCTTAGTACTTCATCACAATTATATATTCCTTAAAGCATATATAGTTAAAATGATAATCATCTAAGTACATATGAATTCACATAAAAACATACGTTTAAAACAGAATAGAAATTAAAACCACAGAATAGAGCATCAGAATGGGTCTAGACTTATTTTAAAACAGACATTTAAAACATATTACATTTGATTCACTATTCACAAAAATCCATTAATTACTGATCTTATAGGACCCCATATTGTTGCTGAATTCTAAGGGCACTTCTGATAGAATGAATTATTACATAGCAAATATGTAGAGATTCTAATTGCAGTAAAAAGGCCATTCAGATCTGGTCATGTACTATATGAGCATGACGTAAAATCAGGACCAAAAAAGAGACCCATGGGGAAGAATATAAAGTCTAAACAACATAACGTGAGTAGTGCTTTGATTTGAAACATAAGCACATGGGCATTTAGGGAGAGTCAAAGACCATCTTCCCTGTAGAGGAAAAGCAACCAAAAAGTGCTGTGCGCTGAGCTGTACGAGGGTGAAATAAAATCTATATGTAGAATTAGATATTAAAATCAAGTAGGGTTCCGCCCCATAGTAGTAGACATGGCAAGATAATTATCCACAGACTCCATGGTTTGGGCCTTTTCCAAATGCGCCTTAGAGCAATAATTATAGTATAATAGTTTGACATTCTTTTTGGAACTGGCAAAAGCAGTAATGGGTTTCAAGAATTATGCTGCAGTGCTCAACATCTTAAATACTTTTCTCACATAAGCAAGCCAGGACATCTGCTCCATATTATCAGGGGCTAAACAAACCTTAAGAATTAACCTCACCAGGCACTGAGGTTTGCACCATTACTCCATAGCATCAGAGGAGCTAAACCAGTAGCATCTTCCACCTCAGCATGACATATGAAGGTGACTGTGCTTTGAGTGACTGATAATAATCTGCGAATAAAACCATTTGCTGCCCTTTAGAGAATTTAAGGATTACTATACCCGCCATACACCCGCCCCTTAAAGCCCCACCGGTATGCTTTTCCTCTTGTACATTTTCATCAATTCTCTCACTGGTTTATGACGTAGCCTGTGTACCAACTGGAAAACAGCCTCAATTTCTCTACTAAATTGATGTGATTTAGAAGTAAGTGAAAGGGGGCCCAGTTTAACAATGAGTTTAAAGGAAATTCACAGATAATTAAAAGTCTTAGGGCCTGATTTTGATCTTGGCAGACGGGTTACTCCATCACTCCATCACAACAGATTTATATTTCAGCAGACGGGATATCTATCATCGTTGTGAGGGAGTAACCCTTCTGCCAAGATCTAAATCAGGCCTTAATCTTTTGTAACTTGTCATCCCCCATTTGATTAGGTTTGGGCTTAGTAGTAATAGGACCACTGGTCATAATTAATGATTTAGAAAAATTCACCTTTGAATCCAAATCTTCCATAAATGACAGAAAAAAATCAAGCCAAAGTTGTTGACCATTTGCTGTTCTTGCAATAAGGATGCGTCATCCACATATAACAACATTGTAATGAGGCAATTACCCATCTGAGGCATATCCTTGCTATTAGACCTAGCACCATTGGCGTGGGTCTCCCTTCCATTTTTTCGCTGTTGCCTCCTATGTTTTTGCTGGTCTACATGCTTTGGGCACTTTGCCACTGCTGTTCAGTGCCAAAGTGCAAGTGCTCCCTATTGTAAATGGTTGTATAGATTAGTGATTCCATGATTGGTTATTTGATTTACTTGTCAGTCCCTAGTACAGTGCACCATGTGTGCCCAGGGCCTGTAAATCAAATGCTGCTGGTGGGCTTGCGGCACTAATTGTGCCACCCCCAGAAGCAGCTTGTAAAATATGGCTCAGGCCTGCCATTGCAGAACCTGTGTGCAGTCTGGGACTGACATGTCGACTTGGCAAGTGCACACACTTGCCAGTCCCCAAACCTTCCCTTTTCTGCATATTAGTCACCCCTAAGGTAGGCCCAAGGTACCCCTGTGGGCAGGGTGCATTGTATGTGAAAGGTAGGACATGCCCTGGTGTGTGTGGCATGCCCTGATAGTGAATTACAGCCAATTTCGTTTTTCACTATTGCAAGGCTATCTGTTCCCATAGGCCAGAATGGGCAGTTTGATTATAACATCTTATAATCCTAACTGACCCTAGGAACAAGATAGGAAAATAAAGTTTAGTATGCCTGAACTCAGAATGCTAAAATACATCTTTTAGTGTGGGTGATTTTTACATTCTGTGTTTGAAAATACCACTTTTAGAAAGTAGGTATTTTCTTGCCTTACCATCCAGTATGCCTCTGCTAGGTTTGTGTATTCCATGTCTGGTTTGTGAGTGACAGGGGGCTGGAGAGGGCCTTGGCTCCAGCAGTCTGATGGGTCATCGGACCTGCATTGAATAGATTGTAGGGGGAGGAGATTTCCTTTCACTTGTCTGAGCCTTCATAGAATAGAGAGTAGGGGGAGGAGATTTCCTTTCAGCTACCTGGGCCAAGTCTGCTTTCAACAATGCTGTCTCCACCTCCTGCCAGGAAGCTGCACCAGGGAGGACAGAACTGCTTTTGGCTGGGTACAGACACTCTCTGCCTTCAGAGACAAAGGATTTGTGTGTATAAAAAGGGGGACCCAGACACCAGAACTTTAGATCACTTCTGGGAAATCAAGAGGAACCTTTGCCAAGGAGAAGAAACCGGAGAAGCTGAAGGAGGATTACTGCCCCTGTGCTGTTGCTGCTTGGGGTTGGCCTGCAGTGGTTTCTTGTTGCCGAGGAAAGGAGAAAAGGACTTTGCTGTTTGCTTTGTCATCTTGAAGAAGATCTCCAAGGGCTTAAAATTGAGCTTGCCTCCTGTTCTGAAGTCTCAGGGACACAAAGACTTCACCACCAGCTCCCCCTGAGTTCCCTTGCTGGGAATTCTACCTGCAGAGAGGTGCCTGCTGTTGTTTTGGGCCCTCTAGAGACTGCGTGTCGCTGGGAGCTGGAAGCGCGATGCAACAAAGAAGAAGCGTGTCGCCGCCGCAGCTGTTGCCGTTGCATCGCCGAAGAAGCGTGCCGCCGCCGCAGCTGTTTGCCATCGTATCGCCGAAGAAGCGTGTCGCCTCGCCGGAGAAGCGTGCCGCCGCCGCAGAGGTCACTGTCGCATCACCGGAGAAGCGCATTGCAAGGCCTGTTACGGCTCAAGAAACCACCGATTTCACCGCACGGCCGTCAGCGTGCACGCATCACATCCAAGTTATCGCATCAAAGACGCCATTTTGTCGCATTGCACCGGATCGTCGCATCGCGTCGAGGCGCCATCTTGTCACATCGCAACCGGAACGCAGTAAGAAACTGATGCATCATCTCCCCACACAGTAAGGAAGCGACGCTTCACCTCCCCTGCGCTGCAGTAAGGAACCGACGCATCCTCTCCCCTGAGTGTAAGGAATGGTGCATCACCTTCCCTCCGACCCTTTTGTTTGTTTTGCGTGACACATCTGAGGTACTTTGCTGGAAAAGTGTTGCATTTACAACTTGCATTGAACTGAACTGTTTCTACCATTTGAAAGTCTTATTTTTAATATTGTATTGTGGATTTGTGTCGTTTGGTCTTGTTTAGATAAAGAATACTTATTTTTCTAAACTGGTGTGGTGTCCATCTGTAGTGTTTCAATGTGTTACTGTATGTGTTCACAAATGCTTTACACACTGCCTCTGAGATAAGCCTGTCTGCTCGTGCCAAGCTACCAAGGGGGTGAGCAGGGGTTATTTTAGGAGTGTATCCCCCTTACCCTGACTAGAAGCAAGGGTCCCTATTTGGACAAAGGTGCAAACCATTGCCAACTAGAGACCCCCATTTCTAACATTGGTGATCAGCGGTGAGGATTTGGACTTGCATTTGTGACTTACATACAGTGATTGGTGTACACTACTAGTGAGTGCAGACCATTACGCGACCACATACATTTTTGGTAGACTCTTTTCCTTGGAGCTTCTATTTTTGTTGAGAACTGCCAATTTTCTTTCACCATGAGCAAAGCAGCATCATTTGCACCTACAGATTTTGATTTTGAAGAAGAAAGGGTTGATACCTACACTGTGCCACAACTCAAAGCTGTTTGCAAAAAATTTAAAATCTCCATGAAGGGCCTCACCAGAAAGGAGGAATACCAAAAGGCGCTGAGGGCCTGGTTGGAAGCAAGGAGTGCCAGTGAGCACCCTGAAGATCCTATGGTGGAGGGGGAGGATTTAGAGGAGCAGCAAAACGGGCCATTGGGCCTGGATGGGGGAAAGTGCCTTCCAGAGTGGGCAGCAGTGTTTCTTCAAAGGGCCCTACCCCAGAAGAGCTGGAGGACAGGGAGAGGAGTAGAGTGCATGCAATGGAACTAGCCAAGCTCAAGGTGGGGAGTCAGAATGACATAGAAAAGGGGAAATTGGAGTTAGAAAATAAGAAGTTGGCCTTGGAAGAAAAGAAGATGCTTTTAGAGCATGAGAGAGGGGTGAGGGAGCTGGAGCTCAAAGCAAAAGGTTTAGAGATCACTCCCTCTGGTGGCAGCACACCGTCAGTGCCTGTAGAAAGTAAAGTATACATTCCCAAAGAGGTTATTAAGGACTTTATGAAGCATGAGGACATTGGGCAGTGGTTTAAGGCCTATGAGGTAGCAATGAAGTGCCACCGGGTCCCTGAGAGAGATTGGGGAGCGGGGTTGTGGAACCGCTTTACGGGTGAAGGAAGGGAAACCTTACTAGCTCTGCCCACTGAGGATCAGATGTCCTATGCCCTCATGAAGGAAGCCTTGGTAGCCAGGTATGGATTGACCCCAGAGCTTTATAGGCAGAAATTTAGAAATTGCAAGAAGCTGGAGTCTAGTACCTGGGTGGAGTATGTGTCTTTTTTTTGCAGAGCATTGGATGGTTGGGTGAAGGGTAGCAAAGTGAATGATTTTCAGGCGCTCTATGATTTGGTTGCATGGGAGCACTTGTCCAGTAATTGTTTTCCAGAGCTACACCAGCACCTGATTGACAGTAAGCTAACTGTGCCCAGAGAGCTTGCTGTGGAGGCGGACCGCTGGGTCAGTACCAGGGTCCACAAGGGTCATGTGGGAGACTTCGCCAAAGGTGGGCAGGGTCCCCAGCAGAAGAGTGGGGGGACAAGGGTAAACAGAAGGAGTTCCAGAAAGGGCCCCAAAGTAATCCCCAAGGGAACCAAGGGAAAGGTTCCCAGCCTCGCTCTGAGAAAAGAACATGGGTCCCGTCAGGTAAGACTGTGCAGAAGGGTCCCAAAATCTGTTTTAGCTGTGGTCAGGAGGGTCACTTCAGGGGAGACCCCAAGTGTCCCAAACCAGTTGCCACTGCACCCACTGGTTCACCGCCCCGGGAAATGGTGAGTGTAGCCTTGGGGAGGAGTTGGGTGCCCAAGGTGGGTGGGGTCCTGCAGAGATGTCCCTCATCTCTTTAGGAGACAGTGAGATGGTCCCTAGGACTCAACTGCCTGATAACACTAAGAAGTACAGGCAGTGGGTGACCATCAATGGCCATAGGGTGGAGGCTCTGAGAGACACCGGAGCCAGTGTGACAGCTGTCAGTTGTCGGCTGGTGTCTGAAGAGCAGGTGGTCCCCAATGCATTCTACCCTGTAATTGCCGCTGACAATTCAGAGAGCCACTGCAAGGTGGCTCAGGTTCCCTTTGAGTGGGGGGGTCATCTCAGGTACCTTTCAAGTAGCTGTGAGGCCAGCCATGCCTAATGACTGTCTGCTAGGAAATGATTTGAAGAGCTCCCCTTGGGCTAAGGTGGAGAGAAGGTCTCATTTGGAGATGTTGGGTCTGCCAGAGTGGGCGTGTGTGACCACTCAGTCAAGGGCAGCCAGTAAGGGTATTCAAGAGGACCTGGAGCCTGAAAGAGTGGCCCAGGTGCCTGCCTTAAAGAGAAGAGGCAGGGGGTGTGGGAAACCGGCCCCCGAAGTTCCCATGGTCCAGGAGGAGGCAGACCTTGAGGGGGATGCCCTGGAACCTACAGGGGAACAAGTAGCTGAACTGGGGGACCTGCCTGAGCTGACCCATTGGCAGCAGGAAGGAGGCCCCTCCAGGGAAGAGTTCTGCGAGGAGCAGAAGAAGTGCCCTTCTCTTGTGGGTCTGCGGCAACAGGCTGCAAACCAGGCAGCAGGTGATCAGTCTGGATCACATTGGATTTACTGGGAGAATGGTCTCCTGTATAGCGAGCCTAAGGTTGCTGAGCCTGGGTCAGCCCTTGTGCTGGTGGTACCCCAGCGCTTCAGAGCCTTCCTACTGGGTCTGGCTCATGATGTGCCTTTAGCAGGACATTTTGGGCAAGACAAGACCTTTGAAAGGCTTGTCACCCACTTTTATTGGCCCCAAATGCGCAAGAGTTCAGATACTCATTGCAGGACCTGTCAGACTTGCCAGGCAAGTGGTAAGAGTGGGAGGAAGCACAAGGCTCCTCTCCAGCCTTTCCCTGTGGTCAGCACCCCCTTTGAAAGGGTGGGCATTGACATTGTGGGGCCTCTGGATCCCAAAACAGCCATGGGCAACAGGTTCATCCTGGTCTTGGTGGACCATGCCACCCGGTACCCGGAAGCCATCCCTCTCCGGACTGTGACGGCCCCCGTGGTGGGTCGTGCGTTGATGGGGATTTTCTCCTGTGTGGGGTTCCCCAGAGAGGTGGTGTCAGACCGTGGTACCAACTTCATATCTAAGTATATGAAGTCCCTGTGGCAGGAGTGCGGTGTAACCTATAAGTTCACCACTCCTTACCACCCCCAAGGTAATGGGCTGGTTGAGAGATTCAACCGGACCCTGAAGGGCATGATTATGGGTCTTGAGGAACCCATGAGGCGTAAGTGGGACGTCCTCTTGCCATGCCTTCTGTTTGCTTACAGAGAGGTGCCACAGAAGTCCTTAGGGTTCAGTCCCTTTGAACTATTGTATGGTCACCCTGTAAGAGGACCTCTGAGTTTGGTGAAAAGAGGCTGGGAGAAAGCTCCCAGTAAACCTCCCCAGGATGTATATAGCTACATGCTGGCCTTCAGAAACCAGACTAGGCGTTTCAGACAACTCGCTCAGGCGAATCTGGAAGCCAGCCAGGAAGAGATGAAACGTTGGTATGATCAGAATGCCACTCTGATCGAGTTTCAGCCTGGACAAAAAGTTTGGGTCATGGCCCCAGTGGAGATTTGTGCGCTCCAGGATAAGTGGACCGGACCATTTGAGGTGGTGGAGCGCAAGAGTAATGTCACCTACTTGGTGGACTTGCAGTCTCCTAGGAACCCTTTGCGGGTCCTGCATGTGAACCGCCTGAAGCCCCACTTGGAGAGGTCCAAAGTGGGCATGCTCCTAGTAACAGCTGATGGGATGGAAGAGGAGACTGAGCCTCTTCCTGACCTCCTGTCTGCAAAAGAGCAAGATGGGTCAGTGGATGGTGTGAACCTCTCTACCACCCTGAACCCTGAGCAGCAGAATAACTGTCGTCTGATCTGTTCTCCCTGACCCCGGGTGTCACTCAGTGGTGTGTTCATGATGTGGACACTGGGGACAGTCCTCCAGTAAAACATAAGACTTACAGAGTGACTGACAGGGTCAGAGCTTGCATCAAGGAGGAGGTCTCCAAGATGTTAGCGTTAGGGGTGATTGAGTCCGCAAACAGTCCTTGGGCCAGCCCAGTGGTCTTGGTCCCAAAGGCTGCCGCACCGGGTGCCACTCCAGAACTCCGGTTCTGTGTGGATTACAGAGGGCTCAATTCAGTCACCAGGACTGACGCGCACCCCATCCCCAGAGCTGATGAGCTCATTGATCGGTTGGGAGCTGCCAGGTACCTCAATACATTTGACTTAACGTCTGGGTACTGGCAGATCGCCTTAACTGATGGGGCAAGATAGAGGTCAGCATTCTCCACACCAGATGGGCACTACCAATTCCAGGTGATGCCCTTTGGGATGAAGAATGCCCCTGCCACCTTTCAGTGGTTGGTCAACCAGGTGTTGGCTGGACTGGAGGATTTCAGCGCTGCCTACCTGGATGACATTGCAGTGTTCAGTGCCACTTGGGAGGAACATCTGCACCACCTCTGGGAAGTGTTGAAGGCGCTGCAGTGGGCAGGCCTCACGATCAAGGGGACTAAGTGCCAGATCGGGCAGGGTTCTGTGGTCTGACATTACGTGGTGACGCGCGCAGGGCGGGACCCTTCGAACCTCCTGTGATAAGGCTCAGGCGAACGGGACACGATAATCTTCGCGGTGCCGGGAGTGCGGAGTTGTATTGCACATTAGCTCACCTTGACGAAGTAAGTTTACCTAGTATGGGTTCCTCCGTAGCCATCTGATGTTTGTTTTTCCATACTTATCCTGCTGTGGACGAGATCCGCGGGTGATGGCAGGGTTCTCTTTCATTCATTTTTTAGCCTGATTGAGTACACGGGGAACTCGAACTGTGTGTCTCGTAGTTTTGGGCATATCGATTAATTTACCTTTGATATCCTTTCCATTTCTATCTAAGACCATTTGACCCATTACCTCTCTTTCCTCGCAGACAGAGAGGGTCACCGGCCCTGGCAAAAAACAGAGCGGCTGGACCGCGTTTATTCAGTTGTGTTTTTTGGCAGTTACCTTCTTGCTACCTTCCCCACTTTTCTTATGATTCTTTGTTTGTTCTCTTTTTAATTTACCCTGTTGTACCATAGTGTGTGACTACAGGGAGCTATTCGCACCCCTCCGCCAGTTCAAGTTTGACTTATTAGTAAACTCGGTAAGAGACCAGAAATGGGGCTGGATGGATGGTTGTCTCCTAATGAAGATTCAGTGCATTCATGTGTATATGAGTAATATACCTATTTGTGCATAGATGCTTGCTAAACTTCACACCACGATAGTACAATAGCGTTATATGCTGCTTTCACTATCAGTTCACGAAGTCACACCAACCTAGTGCTCTAGGGGTAGTGTACTACGTTAATGACATTGTTATATTGCCAGTAGTGTAACAAGATGAACTGTGTAGTGTGTTTTTGGGTTTACACAACTCATGGATTTTGAATGTGTGTGTGACTTTGTTTGGGGGGCTGTTTGGCACACATTTTTTATGCTGGGCTTTGAGACAGGGCACAACACTATTTCACCCTGCACTCCACTTTCTTGTTTTTATCTTGATTTTATTCTCTGCAGGTTCCTCATGGAGAGCAAAGGGCTCTACCATACTCTATTCCAGAGTTTGCACTCAACGTGGTGCTTTTTTTCCTCACCCCTGGATCCTAAGGAGGTAGGGACAGCAGTCTTTTTTGGGATTGATCAGGTGAAAGTCCTGAAGAAAGCCGGGGTATTAACACGTGCCGGCTGAAACATGTCGACATTTCAGCAGAGTGGAGGGGTAGGGCTCTGATATTGAGTAGCCATTACCACCATCCACGGGTCTGGATAGGACCACCTCTTGCCCCTGGACAGTGTACCCATTATTAAAGGTATAGCAGGGACACACTGTTACCAGTTTTATCAATTCATTCTGCCACTATTTTTTCACTTTTTTGATCCCACACCATTTCTTTATTTCTTTTATGTTGTTTGTCTTCCCCCTCCCTATTGCTCCACCTCCAGCGTTGGCTAGCGCGGAGGTGTGCTAGCAGGCCCTATGATGAAGCATGACACAGCTTGCTGTGTGTGAGGGAAGTTTTACATACACAGTATGTGCCCTGTCTTATACCTCTCCTCTCATTACCCACTTCGTTAGTTTTTTAATACAGTCCCTTTTCTTTGTTGTGTGAATTAATGCTTTGTAGGAGGGCGATTTGGGACTTCTTCCTCTTACCTCTTTTTCTGTGGTTTTGTATTTAGAGCGGCCGCTGAGCCGCAGAGGACGTTTTTACGTTAATCCCTGTCTGTGCGACACTTATTTAGGCTACTATCCACGCGCACTCTCAGAGTGGAACCATGGCAACTGAACAGGGTTTAGCTTACGGGGACGATGCAGCGGCAGACATCCTTGCAGGTCCTTCACTTTTAGGAGACACATCCATCAACCAAGTCCTGACTCAAGGGGAGGGCTGGGATACCCTTTTAGAATTAAAAAGGTCCCATGTTAAGACCATCCTCCATGGGGCTATTCTAACCGAATACTTGAGAGGCAATGCGGCACCCAGAGGCCTTTTGGTCTCAAATGAACCGCTCATATTTCTGGATGACCCCATTTTCCGGAGAGACTGGTCACTCATAGCCTGGAAGTGTACCAGGGACTGGCTGATCCTGATCATTAACACGGCTAAAAGGACAGCTGATGCGCTGTACATTAAGATCCAGGCTAATGAGCAGGGAATTAAGACCAGTATTCCCTTGGCTACTTTTAAGAAGAAACTGGAGGAAACCAGTACAGAGATTGGGGAGTACAAAGACTACTTGCTAAGGTCAAAAGTAGACAAGCTGCCCCGAACCTGGCAGGACTTTACATGTCAGCCTTTGAGGACCAATACATCTTCGGGGCAAAGGCGCTACAATTGTTTCTCTCAAAGTGTTGTACGCTCTTTATTTGCTTATGCTCGTGTCAAACTTGCTGTACTAAGTTTAAAACTATGTAACTGTGAAGCGCTCTGATACCCTATTGGGTCATGTCCGCGCTATATAAAACACTGAATAAATAAATAAATAAATAACTCAAGTATATGCGAGACCTATTGCATTGCAAATGCTTGTCCTACCTGCATCTGCCAAGGCAGTCATGACTGTCCCAGGCAGGGCAAATCATGAACGATCATCACGTGCTTGGGAACACTCCCAACATTCATGGCTATTTCTATTTTGTTTCACAGAAGGAACCTCTCTATTTGATAGGGTGTTTGTGTGAAGGAAAAGCAGTGCTAAGGGGGCCACCAAGAAGCGGCAGACAATATGCCTTTGCACTTTTGCCAAAAGTTCTCTGTTCTTGATTCGGCAAAAATGCCCTGTACTTTCAGCAGGGAACCTCAGATACATTGGACAGGCGCACACTGGGCTAGCAGAAGCCTGGACTTTGGCACTCCAGCTGTTGGTCGGTCCGCCTACCAAGGCTAAGTGAGCCACTTACCCTTGGGGCTGAACTTGAGAAGGTCAATTTAGCTTAGATGCTAAGCCCATAGACAAGTGCACCAATCAGACACAAGTTTCCCTTCTGTAAACTACGGGACTACGCCCCGAATAACATCTGGACGAACAATGTTAAAACCTGGCGTCATTACATTGACGACGTCTTCCTCATCTGGGAGGGTGATAGGCAATCCATTGATGATTTCCTGTTGTGGCTCAACAGCCGGAACCCCTTACTACTTTTTACATCAACCATTTCTAAGGAAAGTTTGCCCTTCCTTGACCTCACTATTGTCCCCAAAGGGGGTGGGTTAGAAACTAAAATGTTCCATAAACCTACGGATAGGAACAGTTTGCTGTCATTCAGGAGTTTCCACCCGAGATCCCTTAGGGAGAATCTTCCAGTGGGACAGTTCGTACGCCTTCGCCGGAACTGTTCAGACACTGTTGAATTTAGATCAGAAGCCCGGACTTTACATAACAAACTTATACAAAGGAATTATCCTCAGAGGATTGTGAAGAGAGCAAGTAAGAGGGCGGTTAATTGCCAACGAGAAGTCCTACTAGAGACAGTTACTAAGCAACCGACTGATAAGCCCATTTGTGTGACTACTTTTAACACAGCCTCTAATCACATCCAAAAGATTGTCACTCGTCATTGGAGAATTCTTAACTCCAACGGGCTGAATCTGGACAAACCGCTATTCTCTTATAAGAGGAGTCAAAATATCAAGGACCTTCTGGTGCACACAAGACCTAGGCCCTTTACACCTGGAGCCAACAGCACGGCCCATAGCATTCTTCCTGGGATCCTACCTCCTGTCACGGGTCACACAAAATGTGGATCCTGTGATGTCTGCCACCTAACTGCCAATACCAAAACTATAGACATTGGCCTACCCCGCCCGTGGGAACAAAGGAAACATACGAACTGTAATTCTACGTATGTCATTTATTTAATCAAATGTTCATGTGTACTTATCTACATAGGCATGACCACGAGGAAGGTTAAGGTCAGGAACATGGAGCACAGGTCCACTTTCAGATGCCAGAGATCCGTCAGTCGCCTCACCACCCACTTTAAAGAGAGAAATCACTCGGCTGAGGATTTCTTCTGGACGGTGATTGATAAACCTTACATTGACATGACGCACAATAGGCCAGAAAGAGCACTTTTCATCAGGGAACAGAAATGGGTGTATAGGTTACGCAGTCACATCAGGGGGCTTAACGATGAGATTCCGTGGAATAGCCTGAACTAACGAGTACTGCTATTTCCCTTTCTCCACCCCTTATACCATGACACCCTTGCCCTCCAGTGTTTGTGGACAGGTACCAACCTTAGAATGGGCGCAGCTGATTACCATCTGTTTACTTGTCCGAGCTTTCATGGGGTTAACATGCAGCTATTTGTCATATTGTCCATCTACTTGAGGAGCCCATGTGGGTTTTGTTTGACAGTCAGATCCATTCGACTTAAGGACCCCCCACGTAGAACCCCTCACGCGGTATCCCCTTTTGTACTGTGGTCTCTGTTTTGATCACTCCTACGGTTTTTTATCATTGTGTATATGTATTCCCATCGTGTTTCCCCTCTGAATTGAACATCTGACGGGGACATTATAGGGATCTACTTGATTTCATTAATTTTAGTTTGTGTCCTGAGTGTCTCAGGTTTCAGTGCCTTCTGGTATCGCACATTATTTATGGTTTTCCTCCCCTACTACTTTAGGCTTTATTTCTTAGGCACTTCTCTATCAGCTTGACCCTTTTGTCCTTCTATCAGGAGGTTAACTTGAGGTTACTTGCAGGAGAATACAGGGGTGACTTCTGCGCAGACTCCTGGGCATGATCTCCCGACCGCCGGCATTTTGCTTGTTGGCGGTCTAGTCTCTCTTTTGTGCCGGGAGTGCGGAGTTGTATTGCACATTAGCTCACCTTGACGAAGTAAGTTTACCTAGTATGGGTTCCTCCGTAGCCATCTGATGTTTGTTTTTCCATACTTATCCTGCTGTGGACGAGATCCGCGGGTGATGGCAGGGTTCTCTTTCATTCATTTTTAGCCTGATTGAGTACACGGGGAACTCGAACCGTGTGTCTCGTAGTTTTGGGCATATCAATTAATTTACCTTTGATATCCTTTCCATTTCTATCTAAGACCATTTGACCCATTACCTCTCTTTCCTCGCAGACAGAGAGGGTCACCGGCCCTGGCAAAAAACAGAGCGGCTGGACCGCGTTTATTCAGTTGTGTTTTTTGGCAGTTACCTTCTTGCTACCTTCCCCACTTTTCTTATGATTCTTTGTTTGTTCTCTTTTTAATTTACCCTGTTGTACCATAGTGTGTGACTACAGGGAACTATTCGCACCCCTCCGCCAGTTCAAGTTTGACTTATTAGTAAACTCGGTAATAGAACAGAAATGGGGCTGGATGGATGGTTGTCTCCTAATGAAGATTCAGTGCATTCATGTGTATATGAGTAATATACCTATTTGTGCATAGACGCTTGCTAAACTTCACACCACGATAGTACAATAGCGTTATATGCTGCTTTCACTATCAGTTCACGAAGTCACACCAACCTAGTGCTCTAGGGGTAGTGTACTACGTTAATGACAGTGTTATATTGCCAGTAGTGTAACAAGATGAACTGTGTAGTGTGTTTTGGGGTTTACACAACTCATGGATTTTGAATGTGTGTGTGACTTTGTTTGGGGGCTGTTTGGCACACATTTTTTATGCTGGGCTTTGAGACAGGACACAACACTATTTCACCCTGCACTTCACTTTCTTGTTTTTATCTTGATTTTATTCTCTGCAGGTTCCTCATGGAGAGCAAAGGGCTCTACCATACTCTATTCCAGAGTTTGCACTCAACGTGGTGCTTTTTTCCTCACCCCTGGATCCTAAGGAGGTAGGGACAGCAGTCTTTTTTTGCGATTGATCAGGTGAAAGTCCTGAAGAAAGCCGGGGTATTAACACGTGCCGGCTGAAACATGTCGACATTTCAGCAGAGTGGAGGGGTAGGGCTCTGATATTGAGTAGCCATTACCACCATCCACGGGTCTGAATAGGACCACCTCTTGCACCTGGACAGTGTACCCATTATTAAAGGTATAGCAGGGACACACTGTTACCAGTTTTATCAATTCATTCTGCCACTATTTTTTCACTTTTTTGATCCCACACCATTTCTTTATTTCTTTTATGTTGTTTGTCTTCCCCCTCCCTATTGCTCCACCTCCAGCGTTGGCTAGCGCGGAGGTGTGCTAGCAGGCCCTATGATGAAGCATGACACAGCTTGCTGTGTGTGAGGGCAGTTTTACATACACAGTATGTGCCCTGTCTCACACCTCTCCTCTCATTACCCACTCCGTTAGTTTTTTAATACAGTCCCTTTTCTTTGTTGTGTGAATTAATGCTTTGTAGGAGGGCGATTTGGGACTTCTTCCTCTTACCTCTTTTTCTGTGGTTTTGTGTACTTGGGACACCAGGTTGGGAGCGGCCAGGTGGCGCCCCTACAGCCCAAGATTGATATCATTCTGGCTTGGGAATCCCCCAAGACCCAGACAGAGGTGAGGGCCTTTTAGGACTCACAGACTATTACAGGAGGTTTGTCAAGGGGTATGGAAGCATTGTTGCACCCTTGACAGAACTGACTTCCAGGAAGCAGCCCAAGAAAGTGAACTGGACTGATGCCTGCTAGAAAGCTTTTGATGCCCTGAAATCTGCCATGTGCACGGCGCCCGTGCTTCAGGCGCCCAACTTCTCAAAGGAATTCATTGTGCAGACAGATGCTTCAGAGCATGGTGTGGGGGTTGTGCTTTCACAGATGAATGAAGAGGGCCTAGACCAACCCGTAGCCTTCATTAGTAGGAGGTTACTCCCACAGGAACAGAGGTGGAGTGCGATTGAGCGTGAGGCATTTGCTGTGGTCTGGGCACTGAAGAAGTTGAGACCATGCTTGTTTGGGACTCACTTCCGGGTTCAGACAGACCACAGGCCCCTCAGATGGTTGATGCAGATGAGGGGTGAGAATCCAAAGCTGTTGAGGTGGTCCATTTCCCTACAGGGGATGGACTTCACGGTGGAACACTACCCTCGTACAGATGCTGATGGTCTGTCCAGATTTTTCTGCCTTAGTGAAGAGAACTCCCAAGAGGGTGGGTAGTTCTCCCACATTTCAGCTGGAGGGGACATGTGTTAGATCTGGCACCATTGGCATGGGTCTCCCTTCCATTTTTCGCTGTTGCCTCCTATGTTTTTGCTGGTCTAGATGCTTTGGGCACTTTGCCACTGCTGTTCAGTGCCAAAGTGCAAGTGCTCCCTATTGTAAATGGTTGTATGGATTATTGATTCCATGATTGGTTATTTGATTTACTTGTCAGCCCTAGTACAGTGCACCATGTGTGCCCAGGGCCTGTAAATCAAATGCTGCTGGTGGGCTTGCAGCACTAATTGTGCCACCCCAGAAGCAGCTTGTAAAATATGGCCCAGGCCTGCCATTGCAGAACCTGTGTGCAGTCTGGGACTGCCATGTCGACTTGGCAAGTGCACACACTTGCCAGTCCCCAAACCTTCCCTTTTGTGCATGTTAGCCACCCCTAAGGTAGGCCCAAGGTACCCCTGTGGGCAGGGTGCATTGTATGTGAAAGGTAGGACATGCCCTGGTGTGTGTGGCATGCCCTGATAGTGAATTACAGCCAATTTCGTTTTTCACTATTGCAAGGCTATCTGTTCCAATAGGCCAGAATGGGCAGTTTGATTATAACATCTTATAATCCTAACTGACCCTAGGGAACAAGATAGGAAAATAAAGTTTAGTATGCCTGAACTCAGAATGTTAAAATACATCTTTTAGTGTGGGTGATTTTTACATTCTGTGTTTGAAAATACCACTTTTAGAAAGTAGGTATTTTCTTGCCTAACCATCCAGTATGCCTCTGCTAGGTTTGTGTATTCCATGTCTGGTTTGTGAGTGACAGCGGGCTGGAGAGGGCCTTGGCTCCAGCAGTCTGATGGGTCAGGGCTGGGCTGAATAGGACCTGCATTGAATAGAGAGTAGGGGGAGGAGATTTCCTTTCACTTGCCTGAGCCTTCATAGAATAGAGAGTAGGGGAGGAGATTTCCTTTCAGCTACCTGGGCCAGGTCTGCTTTCAACAATGCTGTCTCCACCTCCTGCCAGGAAGCTGCACCAGGGAGGACAGAACTGGTTTTGGCTGGGAACAGACACTCTCTGCCTTCAGAGACAGAGGATTTGTGTTTATAACTTTAATAAAGCTCTTAAACTCAAAGGGGGACCCAGACCCCAGAACTTTAGATCACTTCTGGGAAATCAAGAGGAACCTTTGCCAAGGAAAAGAAACCGGAGAAGCTGAAGGAGGATTACTGCCCCTGTGCTGTTGCTGTTTGGGGCTGGCCTGCAGTGGTTTCTTGTTGCCAAGGAAAGGAGAAAAGGACTTTGCTGTTTGCTTTGTCATCTTGAGGAAGATCTCCAAGGGCTTGAAATTGAGCTTGCCTCCTGTTCTGAAGTCTCAGGGACACAAAGACTTCACCACCAGCTCCCCCTGAGTTCCCTTGCTCGGAATTCTACCTGCAGAGAGGTGCCTGCTGTTGTTTTGGGCCCTCTAGAGACTGCGTGTCGCTGGGAGCTGGAAGCGCAACGCAACGAAGAAGAAGTGTGTCGCCGCCGCAGCTGTTGCCGTTGCATCGCCGAAGAAGCGTGCCGCCGCCGCTGCTGTTTGCCGTCGCATCGCCGAAGAAGCGTGTCGTCTCGCTGGAGAAGCGTGCCGCCGCCGCAGAGGTCGCCGTCGCATCACCGGAGAAGCGCATCACAGGGCCTGTCATGGCTCAAGAAACCACCGATTTCGCCACACCGCCTTCGGGCGTGCACGCATCGCATCCAAGTTGTCGCATCGCATCAAAGACGCCATTTTGTCGCATCGTAACCGGAACGCAGTAAGAAACTGACGCATCAACTCCCCACACAGTAAGGAAGCAACGCTTCACCTCCCCTGCGCTGCAGTAAGGAACCGACGCATCCACTCCCCTGGGTGTAAGGAACGGCGCATCACCTTCCCTGCGACCCTTTTGTTTGTTTTGCGTGACGCATCTGAGGTACTTTGCTGGAAAAGTGTTGCATTTACAACTTGCATTGAACTGAACTGTTTCTACCATTAGAAAGTCTTATTTTTAATATTGTATTGTGGATTTTTGTCGTTTGATCTTGTTTAGATAAAGAATACTTATTTTTCTAAACTGGTGTGGTGTCCATCTGTAGTGTTTCACTGTGTTACTGTATGTGTTCACAAATGCTTTACACACTGCCTCTGAGATAAGCCTGTCTGCTCATGCCAAGCTACCAAGGGGGTGAGCAGGGGTTATTTTAGGAGTATATCCCCCTTACCCTGACTAGAAGCAAGGGTCCCTATTTGGACAAGGGTGCAAACCATTGCCAACTAGAGACCCCATTTCTAACACTTACCCTTAAAAGATAAATGACTGTCCAACCCATTAATATACAATAAGAACAAAAAGGGGGCCAGAATATATCCCTGGGGCACACCACAATGAGATCTATTAAGGAAATGCACCTACGGGCCATAACAGACCTTAACAGAAGTACCACAATGCAGACATCTTATCAGGGCAACTAATTACTTTTCTACCCCCACATTTTCCATGAGGGGCCATAATATTGAGCAATTAACCAAGTCAGTACATTGGCAATAAATGGAGCCCAAAAGGGACAGTCTCTGTAAAATTGTCCTTTGGATGCCACGTGGCCTCGTCAGCCAATCTGTATAGGATAATTTGAAGTTTGCTTCCTTTATATTCCACGGAATTAGGCTCAAGTCCATTGCGTATTTCCCACTTTGCTGCCATTTATTGAACGAACACCTCCATCTTCTAGGCAAGACTCTTGATTAACTGCAAACACATGTGGTTTCAAAGGGTGCTGCCAATTCATGGCATCTATCCTTCCCTGCACGTTTTCAATTTCTGAGGTTATTACCCCGAAAATGGAAGTTAAATAATTTGTGATAATAGAAGTTGCTTCGTCCCTGCTACATATAGATGATGTAGCCTTTCTTTTCCCCATAGTCAAAATATAATGTCCGCCTACCTCCCACTGGATTTGAAGTCACCAAGATCCAAAACGTTGGTTCAAGAAGGGTAGCCCAGGCTCCTCAGGCATGGACTTGCTCAGGTGGGCCCGCAGTTTGCCCGGTCTTCACCCATGCAATGCCTGGGTGCGCCTTGCACATGTTCCACGCTATGAGACTGCTGTGCAATATATATAGTGCGCTGACTCCTCCTCCTGGTCATCACGGTCAAGGCAGGAGTATGGGTGATATAGTCTTCCTCTCTAGCAACAGTGACAAAACTCAGTTTTGAAATCACCCCAGAAATTCAAAAGCTTAGGGTGCCCTTCTGTTCCTGGGGTCCTGCTCTAGCCACCAGGAGGGGTCTCTTCAGACCTCATGGTGCTGGGGGTCATGGTGTGCCCACCCTCCCCCTTATGTTGTATATAATATTTTTTGAGGCGTAACATAATAGCTGCCACAGCATGTTCCCCATGTTGTGGCCAGAAAATCAGGATCCACTTATCCACTTTGAATGTACCAATCAGAGCCTAAGAGGACACCAACGGTCTAGATATCTGTAACTTTTTTCTTTGAATTACACCAAATAAAAAAGCACACTTTCTGAGTAAAATTCTAACTTTTTGCCCATTCTGAAGTAATTCTGTTCAGCTGTTTTTCTGTATTGGAGATCAAATTTTCAGACGTGAATTAACATGAGGTATCACATTTTGGAACTCCCTTTTTGACCACGCTTGACAGATCAGCACAAAACATCCCACGAAGAAGCCAAAGAGGTTGAATATTTCTTTGGTAAGTTTTCTCCAGATTCATCAAATAACGCCTACGTTATTGAAGAAACACAAAAAACCTTTCCTGTAAAAAACCCTCGAACTAACTTTAACTACACAGTGGCGACCTTCATGTATTATATTTTTATGCTGGATGTCATTTGCACAATGATTTGATTGCCCCCGGTTTAGTAACAGGACCAGAAGACTATGGGCTTCATTACAATGTCGGGCGGAAACTTTCCGCCCGACACTGTCTCGGCTTCGGAACTGACGACTTGCAGTCGGCGGTTCCACCCGACCGATTCCGATGCGACCAAACACTGTTCGGTCGGAATCCCATTGTTTCCTATGTGAGCCCGTGTTTCAACCGACAACCGGCCGTAACACCGGCTCCTACGGGGAAATGGGGTGTTTTCAGAAAACCCTGCACCCTGTCGCAGGCACCCCACGGTGCCTGCCACACAGTGCAGGGTTTTACAGGAGGTCCCCTTGTGTACTCCCTCAGCCATCAACCAGAGGCCACGGGGCGTAGGGGCCATTCCAGGGGCCCCCAAAGTCATTTTCCGACAGCCTTTTCGTGTCGGAAAGGCCGACTCAGAAAGGCTGTTGGAAACTGAAATCATAATCCCTCGATCGGAAACGCTGCCCATAGAGGTGTACGATGCAGTTCCGACCAACAGGACTTCTCCGAGAGCCTGTTGGAACCGATTCGGAAAGACCGCGCTTGTTGCATTCCGACTGCGGACATCGTAATCGGTTGGTCGGAAAACAATCCAACCAAGTCGGTCGGAAGGGCTCTGACGCGGTCTAGGAGAATCTGACTGTAGGTCCGGGGCTTTCCCTCTGACATCGGAATGTCTTGGACCATGTCAGCCGTGTTGACCAGTACACAGGCTGCATGTCAGTCTCAAAAGAGATTGGGATAGTCTCAGATTTGTCTAGATCAAGGTAGCAAGCTGACTTAAGTAGACTCTGAGAAGGCACTGGCTATGGTATCCATTGCACCTACTTCAGATGGAGATGAGGATGGTACACCTGAGGTTACTACCAGAGCTGCAGGAGAACTTCTTAGCTGCTAGAGCACCTACCCAGGAATAATTCCACTGTGGACATTTTGAGTGCCCTACATTTGTGGACATTTGAATGAAAGCCAAGGAACATGGCAGCAAGGAAGCATTTAGAAAGCATTATGTTGGTGCGGGGTACAAGTGCTTTATAGTGAAACCATGAATCCTGTGCTCGCAAGAAGCTAGTGGTTCTACTAGTGCACAAGGAGATTCCGTTGTCACTGGTCCACGAAGTGTCCTTGGCAGGGCACTTTGGCATTAGAAAGACCCAAGACAGGTTGGGCTCTCTATTCTACTAGCCAGCATGCAGTGAGATACAGAGGGTTCTGTAGATTCTGTGGTAGTTGCAAATTGAATGATAAGTCTGGACGTAAGACTAAGGGACTGTATATCTATAGTTGTGGTAGATCATAACACCAAGTATCCAGAGGCGGTATCTCTGAGGAGCAAGTCTGTGGAGATGGCAGCGAGGGTTCTCCTAGCTATCTTTTTTCGGTTTGATTTCCAAAGACTGAGAATTGTGATAAGGCAACCAACTTTATTTCCCCATAAATACAGAGATATGGGAGCAAATTGCGTGACCTTCCACTTCTCCATGGTATACCACCCACAGACCAATGGGTTGTTGGAAAGGTTCAATAAGAAACTTAAGAACATGGAATATCTGCCGGAGAAATTCAGAGGAATAGGGATCTTCTCCTGTCATGTCTCTTGTTTGCTTACAGGGAAATTCTGTATTCCAGAGGAGGAAGTGGGTTTCAGTCCATTTAATCTTTTGTTTGGCACCCAGTGCATGGACCATTCACCCTAATCAAAGAGGGGTGGGAAGGAACTTCCAAGTCACCTTAGAAAAATGTGGTGGAGTATGTAATTGTACTTAGGAAGTTGTGAGTGCAATACATGTGTTACACAACAAAACACCTGAAGGCGGGCCGAAAGGTGATGAAGGAATCGTATGACCCAAACGTGGCACTGACTGAGCATGGGAGGGTCAGGAGATGTAGGTGTTGAAACGTATTGTTCTAGCACTTTGAAGGATACATGGTGTGGGACCATACAAAGTAATGCAGAAGGTTTCTGATATGAACTGGAGCTACAAGGGAACCCATAAGGTCATTCCATTTGAACTTGTTTATGTCTTACTTCCAGGGAGATTACTCAGTGAACCTTATGGCTATAACAAAGGATTTTGAGGAAGACAGTAAGCCTCTTTCTGACTTGATGGATATTAATGTCAGGGCTGTATCTGTGTAAGGGACATGGCTTGCCACTGAGATGATGTCTAAGCAGCTGAAAGATTATTTCAAGGTGCTGAAATGACTTTCAGATCTTTTCCTGCTAAGTGAGACATATTGTATGCCTGACCAAGTATGCATTAAGGCAGAAGTGGCCGAGATGTTGGACGTGGGCATAATTGACTTATTCTGTAGCCTTTGGGCCAAATTTTTTGTCTTGGTACCTAATGAACGTTCTGGAGATATGTGCATTTCAGTGGACTACAGGACCCACAATGAAGTCACTAAGGCAGATGCATACCTGATCCCAAGGGCTAATGATCTTTTGGACATGCTGAGTGCTGCAAAATAATTGAGCACCTTTGATTTGACCTGTGTCAACTGGTAAATTGCTTTCGGTCCTAGTTCCAAAGAGAAGATGTAATTTTCCATTCCAGGTCAGGGTAACTCCCTTTGGGTTGAAGTATGCTCCTGTCACTTTCCAGTGCGTGGTGAACCAAGTTCTATCAAGGGTTGAAGAGTACAGTGTGGCCTACTTGGGTGATGTTGCAGTGTTTAGCTGTCCATCAGAGGACAAACTCAAGGATCTAGAAGAGGTGTTTGTCAGTATAATGGAGGCAAAACTGAACATGAAAGGAACAAAGTGCCAGATGGGACACTCCACTGTAGTCCACCTTGGGCATCGGGTGGGTAGATTCACCAATTGGATGCCAAGATTCAGCCTGTGATACAGTGGTAGGTGCCCATGACCCAGACACATGTGAGAGCCTTTTTAGGACTCACTGCTTATTACTGTAACATTGCCCCTTACTATGGAACTGGAGTTTCCCATTGACAGTTTTGACATCCAAAATACAGCCCAAAAAGGTGATATGGGCTGAGTAGTGTCAAAAAAGCTTTAGAGTACCTGAAGAGAGCAATACGTGATAGACATCTACTGAATGCCCCTGTGTTAGAAATGGGGGTCTCTAGTTGGCAGAGGTAAGTACCTTTGTTCAAATAGGGGCCCTTCTTCCTAGTCAGGATAAGGGAGTTACACTCCTAAAATAACCCCTGCTCACCCCCTTGGTAGCTTGGCACGAGCAGTCAGGCTTATCTTAGAGGCAGTGTGTAAAGCATTTGCACATAACCAACAGTAATACAGTGTAAGCACTACAAAAGGACACCACACCAGTTTGGAAAAATATCCAATATTTTTATATACTTGAGACAAGACCAAAAACAATAAAAAACCACAATACACTATTAAGAAATCTTCAGTTATCAAAATATGCTTGAAAAACAGTTCCTTGATGTCGATAGCTCCGTCCGGGGCTATCACGGCGTCGTGAGCAAACAAATCCAAACAGTTCTGGCTGATCGCGGGCCAGCTACGGTGTCGGAAAGACCCGCAAACAGTACCTTTTAGAAATGCAGGGCGTCGGCGACCTCTCGTTGAGCTTCCGAAACCACGGCGTCCGCAGGCATCGATTCCGGAGGTAGGTGCAGGAGTCGTCAGGGCCCTTGAAGTCACACGCATTGCAGATCGAACTCCTCTCTGTTGAAGTCAGGAGTGCTGGCGTCGGCAGGCATCGGGTGCTGCGGTGCAAAGTGCAGCGGTGTGGCGTGCAGTGCCCTCAGGTCCCGGTGCGAGCAACGGCTCGGTGGCAGCGTCAGATTGCGTCGTCAGTGAGACCCGGGTCGCGGTGCGAAGTGAATGCGGTGCTCGTCGCGGTGCTGGCAGGTCAGGGTGCAAGCAGCGGCGTCGTCGTTGCTGAAGCACTGTCGTCGGCTGGCGAACTGGAGTCGATGGCGCCGGCGTCGGTAGGCCAAGGCTGCGGTGCGGGATGTGAGCGGTGCATCGTGTAACTTTACGGGCGGTGCCCTCGAACCACGGTGCAAGCCACGGTGATACCAAGGTGTCGTCATGAAGTGAGGCGGTGCGGAGTGCGGTGCCCACAGGTCACGTTGCGAGCAGCGGCTCGGTGGCGGCGTCAGCAGGCATCGTCGGTGAGACCAGGGTCGCGTTGCGGTGGTGCCCTCTGTGGTGCCTTCAGGACATGGAGTCGGCAGCGGCGTCGTAGACGGCGTCGGGTTGCTTTTCCTCGGTTGCAGTACAAATCACACAGTTCCCAGTGCTGGGGGCAGAAGAGCTTGAAGTCTTTGCTGTTCCTGAGACTTCTTGAACGGGGGACAAGTTCTACCTCAAGCCCTTGGAGAAACTCACAAAAGTAGATTGCAGAAAGTTCAGTCTAGTCCTTTCACTGCCCAAGACAGAAGCAGCCACTGCAGGCCAACACAGCAAAGCACACAGCAAAGTGGTAGTTCCTCCTCACAGCTTCTCCAGCTCTTCGTCTTGGCAGTCTTCTTGGACCAAAAGAGTTGTAAAGTTCAGGGGTCTATGCTCCACTTTTTATAGCCCAAAATCCATTGTTCTCTCAGGCAGAGAGTGTCTGTGCCCAGCCAGAACCTGTTCTGCCCTCTCTGGTGTGGCTTCCTGGCAGGAGGTGGAGACGGAATTGTCAGAGGCAGACCAGGCCCATTCAGGTGCAAGGAAATCTCCTCCCCTACTCTAAATGCAGCCCAGGTCTATTCAGCCCTTTCCTGACCCACCTAGACTGTCCGGAGCCACTCCTGCTCCCCAGCCCCTGTCATCCAAAACCCAGACAGTCCATCCACAAACCCAGCAGAGGCCTGCTGGATGGCTGAGCAAGAAAATACCTACTCTCTAAAAGTGGTATTTTCAAAGAGAGAATGTAAAAATCACCTTTACTAAAAGATGCATCTTTAGATTCTGAGTTCAGGCATAATAAACTTTATTTTCCTATCTTGTTCCTGGGGTCAGCTATGTTTATAGGATGTTATAAACTAACTCCCCATTCTGACATATGGGAACAGATAGCCTTGCAATAGTGAAAAACGAAATTGGCAGTATTTCACTATCAGGGCATGCCACACACATCAGGGCATGTCCTACCTTTCACATACAATGCACCCTGCCCATAGGGGTACCTTGGGCCTACCTTAGGGGTGACTAATATGTAGAAAAGGGAAGGTTTAGGGACTGGCAAGTGTGTGCACTTGCCAAGTCAACATGGCAGTCCCAGACTGCACACAGGCTCTGCAAGGGCAGGCCAGAGTTACATTTACGGGCTGTTTGGGTGGGTGGCACAATCCAGTGCTGCAGCCCACTAACAGCATTTGATTTACAGGCCCTGGCACACTCAGGGCACTTTACTAGGGACTGACACATAAATCAAATAGGCCAATCATGGAAACACCAATCCATAACACATTTTACCACAGGAGCACTCGCACTTTACCACTGATCAGCAGTGAGAAAAGTGCGAAGAAACACTAAGCGAGCACAAACAGAGTCAAAACCGGGAAGTCAGAAAACAAAAACTCAGGGAAACACGCCAAAAGATGCCAAGTCTAACACATGTCCCCTCCAGCGGAAAGTAGGGAGAACTACCCAACCTCCTGGGAGTTCTCTTCACTAAAGCGGAAGAACCTGGACAGACCATCTGCATTGGCGTGTTCTGTGCCAGGGCGGTGTTCCAACGTAAAGTCCATTCCCTGTAGGGAGATGGACCACCTCAGCAGTTTTGGATTCTCACCCCTCATTTGCATCAACCATCTGAGGGGCCTGTGGTCTGTCTGAACCCAGAAGTGAGTACCAAACAGGTAGGGCCTCAGCTTCTTCAGTGCCCAGACCACAGCAAAAGCTTCCCTTTCTATGGCACTCCACCTCTGTTCCCAGGGGGGTAGTCTCCTGCTTAGGAAGACTACAGGCTGGTCTAGGCCCTCTTCGTTCAATTGTGAGAGCACCGCTCCCACACCATGCTC
The DNA here is from genome assembly GCA_963921515.1 of Calotriton arnoldi. Lineage (NCBI taxonomy): Eukaryota > Metazoa > Chordata > Amphibia > Caudata > Salamandridae > Calotriton > Calotriton arnoldi. The sequence goes on along the minus strand of CAWUFW010020303.1, from coordinate 29,192 downwards.
TGAAGCGTCAGTCTGCACGACGAATTCCTTGGAGAAATTAGGTGCCTTGAGCACGGGCGCCGTGCACATGGGGGCCTTCAGGGCATCAAAAGCCTTCTGGCAGGACTCAGTCCAGATCACCTTCTTGGGCTGCTTCCTGGAAGTCAGCTCTGTTAAGGGGGCAACAATGGTGCCATACCCCTTAACAAACTTCCTGTAGTACCCGGTGAGACCTAAAAGGCTCTCACCTCTGTCTGGGTCTTGGGGGCTCCCAAGCCAGAATGGTGTCAAACTTCGGTTGTAGGGCGCCACCTGGCCGCTCCCTACCTGGTGTCCCAAGTACACCACAGAACCCTGCCCGATCTGGCACTTACTGGCCTTGATCATGAGGCCTGCCCTCTGCAGCGCTCTCAACACTTCCTCTAGGTGCTGCAAGTGTTCTTCCCAGCTAGAACTGAACACTGCAATGTCATCCAGGTAGGCGGCACTGAAATCCTCCAGTCCAGCCAACACCTGGTTGACCAACCTCTGAAAGGTGGCAGGGGCATTCTTCAACCCAAAGGGCATCACCCGGAACTGGTAATGTTCTTTCTGGGGTTGAGAATGCTGACCTCTCCTTGGCCCCATCGGTTAAGGCAATCTGCCAGTACCCAGACGTTAAATCAAACGTGCTGAGGAACTTGGCAGCTCCCAACCGATCAATGAGCTCATCAGCTCTAGGGATGGGGTGCGCGTCAGTCCTGGTGACGGCGTTGAGCCCACGGTAGTCCACACAAAACCGCAGTTCTGGTGTGGCACCGGGTGCAGCACCCTTTGGGACCAAGACTACTGGGCTGGCCCAAGGACTGTTGGGGGGCTCGATCACCCCTAACGCCAACATCTTAGAGACCTCCTCTTTGATGCTGGCCCTGACCCGGTCAGTCAACCTGTAAATTTTGTGCTTCACAGGAGAGCTGTCACCGGTGTGCACGTCATGGGTACACCAGTGAGTAACACCTGGGGTCAGAGAGAACAGTGGGGCAAACTGTCCCAACAACTGGCGACAGTCGCTCTGCTGCTCTGGGGTTAGTGGAGGGGAGAGGATCACACCTTCCACTGACCCATCGTGCTCCTTGGTAGACAGGAGGTCAGGGAGAGGTTCACTCTCCTCTTCCACCCCATCATCTGTCACCAACAGCATGCTCACTTCGGACCTCTCGAAGTGTGGTCTGAGGCGGTTCACGTGCAGGACCCTCAAAGGGTTCCTTGGAGTCCCCAACTCCACCAGGTAGGTGACATCACTTTTGCACTCCACCACCTTAAATGGCCCAGTCCACTTGTCCTGCAAGGCACGAGGTTCCACTGGGGCCATGACCCCACTTTTGACCAGGTTGAAATTCGACCAACGTGGCATTCTGGTCATACCACTTCTTCATTTCTTCCTGGCTTGCTTCTAGGTTCGCCTGAGCGAGCTTCCTGAAGCGGGCAGTCTGGTTTCTGAAGGCCAGCATGTAACTAAACACATCCTGGGGAGATTTCCTGGGAGCTGCCTCCCAGCCTTCCTTTACCAAACTCAGAGGTCCTCTCACAGGGTGACCATACAGAAGCTCAAAGGGACTGAACCCAAGGGACTTCTGTGGCACCTCCCTGTATGCAAAGAGAAGGCATGTCAAGAGGACACCTCACTTATGCCTCATGGGTTCTGTTAGACCCTTAATAATGCCCTTCAAGGTTCGGTTGAATCTCTCCACCAGACCGTTACCTTGTGGGTGGTAAGGGGTGGTGAACTTGTAGGTTACACCACACTCCTTCTACAGGGATGTCATATACTTGGATATGAAATTGGTCCCCCTGTCAGAAACCACCTCTCTGGGGAACCCCATGCGGGAGAAGATCCCCATTAATGCCCGGCCCACCACTGGCGCCGTCGTTGTCCTGAGAGGGATTGCCTCCGGGTACCGGGTGGCATGGTCCACCAAGACCAGGATGTACCTGTTGCCCATGGCTGTCTTGGGGTCCAGTGGCCCCACAATGTCCATCCCTACCCTTTCAAAGGGTGTTCCAACAACTGGAAAAGCTTAGAGAGGAGCTTTGACCTTCCTCCCACTCTTACCACTTGCCTGGCAAGTTTGGCAATGTAGGAGAGTAGGATCTGCCTCTTATGGTTACCCCCACTTTTTGCTGATGCTTCACTGTAATTTTGACTTTAGTCTGGCTGGGGCCCTGCTATTCAGGTCCCCAGCCTAGCTGCTTCCTCTCTAAAATGGATTCCAAGTACCTTAGGTACTTCACTGATTGGATTCTGGGGTGCCCTTATAAGTCCCTAGTATATGGTATACTATGTACCCAGGGCATAGGTACCCCAGAGGCCTACCAGGGGATGAAGCATGTATTGTGCCACCCCTGGAAGGCCCTCCAAAATGACACCACAGGTCTGCTACTGCAGCCTGGGTAAGGTGGTGACGGCACCCCTTACAGGGGTATAGGCTACCTATATCACTACCATTGCACACACATATAAACCAAAAGTCACTCCTATGGCAGGCCTTGACAATCCTGAAGGCAGAGTGCTTGGTTTTTATGTGAGAGGGTGCCCCTGCATGAGCAGAGCCCCTCTGCAGCATTCGGAGTACCTCCTCTGATGCTGTTTGCAGTGCAGCCTGACCATATACTCTTAAGTGCATTATAACCTGCGTTAAATGCTAACTTTGGGATGGCTGCACGGAAACATGTCGTGTTTGGTGTCAAACATCTTGGAATACTACCCCCCCACCAGTTCTGGTGGCGGGGGTAGCATTCCACCCTTCTAGAGGAGAGACATGTGCCAACCGGCATACCCGGTATTGACTTTACAGAGCCCTGGCATCACAAAATGGATGCTGCAGCCACAGACACGAGTCTGGCCTCCTGCTGCCGACCGAAACTCCGGCAGGGAGGCCTGGACAATAGGTTTCCTGTTGCAGGGAGGTGTAACCACCTCCCAGACAGGCTGATGTGTATTGGGACTGGGTGGGTGCACTCTCAAAGTGCTTTGAAGTCCAGCACTGGGGGCACATTTGGTGTCCCTGTTCATACCCCAGTTCAAACCGGTTCAGGGGCTTCCATCCCCTGCTCTGGCACGAAACTGGACAAAGGGAATGGGTGTAACCACCCCTCTTCCCTGACCCTCCCATAGGTGGGTCCCCAGAGAATGTCCCACCCCCTACCTTAGTATAAGTATGGGACCCCAGTCCTTAGGACTTTAGATTACCCTGGACGAAACTCTGAAGCCGAATCCTGGACCTTCGACGCTCTACTTTAAGATTAGAGGACTGAAGAATCTCCCTTGGGGTCAAGGAGTGACTCCCCTGCTTGGCAGACACCAAAGAAGCAATTGTCCGGTCTACATCGCTGAAGCTCCCGCCAGACGCCGAAGTCTTTGCATCACCAGAGGTGGATTTCCAGACTTCCCTGAGGATGCCCTGAGTCCCCAGCAAAGCTTAGGCCTGTAGCTGTTGTGGGTAACGTGGAACTGTGACCCCTGGGCACCGAGTACTTTTGTAAGTGCATCCTCTTCCTGGTCTCCCACGAAGTTGTGCTTTGGGCTCCGAGTAGCCCCCGCCTCCAGCACCGACTGCACTGAAGATCACTGGCCTCCACTCCATGAGTGTCCCGTTAGCCAGCTCCAAGTGTGTCCACTCGAGGCTCCTTCGCGGTTGCTAGTCCGTTGGCTAGTGGGCCCTCGCGAAGGCAACTCTTCTTCTGCTTGGGCTTCTCTTGTTGCTCCAGACGTGCCCTGACTTACCCTTGCTGGGTGAGTCCCCCAGACCTTGCTGGTCTGCATCACCGTCCTTTCTTCATTTCCACGAGGCTTGCCGTTGCCAAGGCTTGTTGGGTCCAATCCGGTCGCCGACACCTCAGCAAGCGACAGACGTTGTGGGACAGCTCGAATCCAGCTCTTGGTCTTCGTCGACGCCTCCTGGACCTCGTGGCTGAAGAGTCAAGACAACCATCAACCTACCTGAAGCACCCGGCACCGGTGGGCATCGGCTCATCGCCTCCCTGGTCACTGGCTAGTGACCCAGACTCTGTCCCCTCTGCTTTCAGGTTCTTCAGATCTTTGATCCACCCTTGGATCCACCCGAACACTTTCGACTTGGCCGCCAGCAGCACTTTGCCGCAGATCGCCATTGAAAATGACGACGAAACCCGACCCCGAAAGACACCTTTGCACCCGGCTTCCCTGGGTGAGGTAACTCGAGTACTCCGGTGCTCCCGTGGGTATAGACTCTAGAACAACCTAGGTCTAAAAGGGTTTGCTCCAAGTCCTCCTCTAAGTGTCCTTTTTCTTCAAAACTCCAACCGCGACATTCCCCATAGAAGTCAACGGCGGCTCGCGGCTGTGTTCTCACACTGCACGTGTCCCCGTGGGTCCCCTGTGTCACTACCTTGGGTGGTTCCTTGAGGGCCAAGCACTTCTACAGGCTCTAGGCCCTGTGCCTAGCTCAGTTGTGGTTCTTATACCACTTTATTGGTATATGGTTTGGTACGCCCCTAGGGCTCAAACGTGTATTTGTGCTATTACTGTTGATTACTGACTTGTAACTTATGTACTTCGAACTCTAGCCTCATAAAGAGACTAGGGGGGTGTGTTTAAGACTAAATACATATATTTTATATATATACCTGGTGTGGTCCTCTTTCATTTGGTCACTCAAGAGATTATAGACTGGTAAAACAAGCTGCTTTACATTCCTTCAAGACTTAGCCTGAAGGCTGCTCTCCATAGCTACCACTAGGATAGCTTTCAATAAAGCTTGTCTTTAACCTATCTCCAATTTGGGGCTGCTTGGACGGGTACAGGGTGCCCACTATAATTAGTGGACAGCATATGCCAGGCCAACTTCTCACATTGGTGTGCAGCGTTTGGGATTCCAGCTTGCTATTGTTTTACCAGATAATCTCAATTGAATTGATCAACTGAAAACCACTAAGGGTACCTTAGGTACATATAAATACAAGCTTAGTATACAGTAAGTTCTACTGAACTTAGAGTTGTGTGTTAAGGGATAGCACACCCTTTCTACAACTCAAGAGAGTTTAGTAGGCCACACTAGAGTAGGTAGTGCATACACCACACCTCACTAGTAATGTCTTCAAGGCCAGGAACCAGTGGGTCCTTGCCAGAAGCCAGTGGGCTTCTTCCCTCCAAGTATGATGATCTCCCATTCTTGCAATTGAGAGCATTGTGCAGTCCTAGGAAGCTGAAGACAGGCCAAAGTGCCAGCACCCAACACCTCAGAGAGGTGCTTCTGTCAGATGATCTCAGAAGACACATAGGGCCTGAAGGGGTAGACAGAGAGGGTGGGGCAGAAGATGAGGAAGGGACCAGGGGTGAAATCCCCCAGGCCCCCCCCTCTGAAACTGGCCAGGAAGGTGACAATGACCTTGACCTGGAAAACCCAGCTATTCCTGTGGAAGAAGAGGAGGATCAGAATGACCTCACCTTTGTCCCAGCAGGAAGAGTTGTGAGTGTGCCCAGAAGGACTAGATCTCCTTCTCAGGAGTCTAGCCACTCTGACACCTCAATAGGGACCTCTGTCTCTTCTCATAGGAGGGAAACCTCTCATGAGAGGAGAAAGAGACTGCTTCAGTATGAACAAGCCCAGCTTGAGCTCAGAAAACAGCAGTTGGCTATAGACAGGGAGTCCCTAGATCTCTATAGACAGAGAAAAAAGTTCGGACTAGAGTCCCATGGTGGCAGCAGTTTCCCCAGAGATAGGGAAAGGTCTTATGACCATAGAAACCTGAGCAAGATTGTCCCTCCCTACCAGAGTGGGGATGACATCCACAAATGGATTTCTGCACTGGAAAGGGCCTGTAAAGTACAGAGGGTCCCTCAGGAGCGGTGGGCAGCAATCTTGTGGCTCTCCTTTGCAGACAAAGGTAGAGACAAGCTCCTCTCTGTTAGAGAAGAGGATGCTGACAATTACAAAGTCTTGAAGGGTGCTCTGATAGATGGGTTTGGCCTAACAACTGAACAATACAGGTTAAAGTTCAGAGATACCCAAAAAGCACAGACTCAAGACTGGGTGGACTTTGTTGATTGTTCTGCTAAGGCTCTGGAAGGTTGGTTAATGGGCAGTAAGGTATGTGACTTCACAGGATTGTACAATCTTATCATGAGGGAGCAGATTCTTAATAACTGTCAAAATCAGCTGTTGCATCAGTACCTGGTGGACTCTGATCTGACCTCTCCCCAAGAATTGGGAAAGAAGGCAGACAAATGGGTCAGAACCAGGGTGAGGCAGAAGGTACAGAACCAAGGTGGTGACCCTAAGAAGCAAGATTCTAAAAACTCTGATAAGGGTGGGGAGAAGGGTAAAGACCAGAAGTATTCACAAGGCCCCCAAAAATCTTCTTCAGGTGGGGATTCACACTCTAACAAGGGAAAAGGCAAAAAGAAACCATGGTGCAAAGTCTGTAAGCAAAAGACACAATGGACCAGTGATTGCGCCAAGTCCAAAGACTCTATTCCAGCCCCCACCAATGCCCCTAAGGCACCTGTTCCCCCTAGTGCAGTTACAATTGGTGGTGGGAGTACACAAGCCAAGGGTTTAGTAGGGTTGACCCTGGTAATGAGATGAGCTCTGGCCTAGTCAGAGAACTCACTCAGGCTGTCCTAGTCTGTGATGGAGGCATGGATGTGACCTCCTCTGTGAGTCCCAGTAATCTGGGCAAGTACAGACAACAGCCATTAATAAATGGAAAAGAGGCTTTGGCATTTAGGGACACAGGAGCAAGTGTCACCATGGTGACACAAGACCTTGTGGATCCTGGGCAGATTATACTTGGTGAGATGTACCAAGTGACCAATGCTAGCAATGTCAGAACAGACCATACTCTGGCTGTTGTTAACTTCTCCTGGGGAGGGGTAACTGGCCTTAAGAAGGTTGTGGTAAGTGCAGACCTACCAGTTGAATGCTTGCTTGGCAATGATCTTGAAACTTCAGCTTGGGCAGAAGTGGAGCTCAGGACCCATGCAGAAATGCTGGGCATCCCTGCAGATGTGTTTGCTGTGACCAGGTCACAGAGCAAAATGTCTAACACTGAACAGGCCTTGGATCCTGGAACAATGGACCAAGTGCCATCCAAGAGGAGGAGTAGTAGGGTAAAGGCAGTGCCTTACCCCTTGGCTCAGAAGGAAGATCAGTCTCTTCAGGGAGATGATCTCAGTCCTGAGGAAGGAACTGTCCCAGAGGAGCTTGAGCCTGATCAGGTGGAGTTCTTGGGGACAGGGGGCCCTTCCAGGGCAGATCTGAGCCAGGAGCAGCAGAGCTGCCCCTCTCTTGAACCCCTCAGACAGCACGCTGCTGCTGAGGCTGCTAGGAATGCTAGTGGTCCCCATAAAGTGTATTGGGATGATGGACTCTTGTACTCAGAGTGTAGAGACCCCAAGCCTGGTGCCACCAGGAGGTTGGTTATACCTCTGAAGTTCAGGGGCTTCCTATTGACCCTAGCCCATGATATTCCTTTAGCAGGTCACCTGGGCCAGAATAAGACTTGGGACAGGATTGTCCCTCACTTTCACTGGCCCCACATGTCTGAAGACACCAAGGAGTGTTGTCGCTCCTGTGTAACCTGCCAGGCCAGTGGCAAGGCAGGTGGCACTACAAAGGCCCCCCTGATACCACTACCTGTGGTGGGGATTCCCTTTGAGAGGGTGGGGATTGACATTGTTGGTCCCATGGATCCCCAAACAGCATCTGGGCACAGGTTTATCCTGGTGGTGGTGGATCATGCCACCAGGTACCCAGAGGCTATTCCCCTTAGGTCCACTACAGCACCTGTAGTGGCAAGAGCCCTCCTGGGAATTTTCTCAAGAGTGGGCTTCCCTAAGGAGGTTGTATCAGACAGGGGTGCAACTTTATGTCTGGATACTTGAAAGCAATGTGGAAGGAGTGTGGAGTGACTTACAAGTTCACCACACCCTATCACCCACAATGCAATGGTTTAGTTGAGAGATTCAACAAAACCTTGAAGGGCATGATTAAAGGGCTCCCAGAGAAGCTTAGGCGAAGATGGGACATACTCTTGCCCTGCCTTTTATTTGCATACAGGGAGGTGCCTCAAAAGGGGGTTGGCTACAGCCCTTTTGAACTTTTGTTTGGTCACCCTGTCAGGGGGCCATTGTGCCTGGTGAAGGAAGGATGGGAGTTACCTCTCAAGCCCCCAAAGCAGGACATAGTGGACTATGTACTTGGTCTCCGCTCCAGGATGGCTGAGTACATGAAAAAGGCAACTAAAAACCTTGAGGCTAGCCAGGAACTCCAAAAAGCCTGGCATGACCAAAAGGCTGTACTGACTGTCTACCAGCCAGGACAGAAGGTGTGGGTGTTGGAGCCAGTGGCCCCAGCAGCTCTCCAAGACAAATGGAGTGGACCCCATACCATTGTTGAACAGAAGGGTGAGGTTACCTATTTAGTAGACCTAGGAACACCCAGGAGTCCCCACAGGGTTCTCCATGTCAACAGATTGAAACCATATGTGGACAGGGCTGACATGGGCTTGCTCATGGCAACTGATGAGGGCCAGGAGGAGGAGAGTGACCCTCTCCCAGACCTGCTCTCACAGAATCCTGATGATGGGTCAGTGGATGGTGTAGCCTTGGCAGGCAGCCTCACTGCCCAACAGCAAACTGATTGCAGACAGGTGCTCAATCAGTTCAGGCATATATTCTCTCTGACACCAAGTCAGACCACCTGGTGCACTCATGAAGTGGACACTGGGGACAGTCTGCCTATTAAAAATAAGATTTATAGGCAACCTGACCATGTCAGGGACTGTATCAGGACAGAAGTCCAGAAGATGTTGGATTTGGGAGTTATTGAACCCTCAGATAGCCCTTGGGCTAGTCCAGTGGTACTTGTGCCAAAACCTCACACCAGTGGTGGGAAAAGAGAGATGAGGTTTTGTGTGTACTACAGGGGTCTCAATGCAGTCACTAGGACTGATGCCCATCCAATACCCAGGGCAGATGAGCTAATAGACAATTTGGCCTCAGCCAAGTATCTAAGCACATTTGACCTAATAGCTGCCTACTGGCAGATCAGGCTAGCTGATGATGCAAAGCCAAAAACAGCATTCTCAACCCCTAGTGGGCATTATCAATTTGTGGTAATGCCCTTTGGTTTGAAGAATGCACCTGCCACTTTTCAGAGGTTGGTGAATACAGTCCTCACAGGTCTGGAAGCTTATAGTGCAGCATATCTAGATGATATTGCTGTCTTTAGCTCCACCTGGGAGGATCACCTGGTCCACCTCAGAAATGTTTTGCAGGTCCTGCAGAAAGCAGGCCTCACTATCAAGGCTACAAAGTGCCAGATAGGGCAGAGTCAGGTTGTGTACCTGGGCCACCTTGTGGGTGGAGGCCAGGTTCAACCATTGCAGAGCAAGATCCAGACCATCATGGACTGGACCGCTCCAACTACCCAGACTCAGGTGAGAGCCTTTTTAGGCCTGACTGGGTACTATAGGAGATTTGTCAAGGGGTATGGATCAATAGTGACACCCCTCAATGACTTAACTTCCAAGAAAATGCCCAAAAAGGTTCAGTGGACAGCTAGCTGTCAAAAGGCATTTGATGACCTGAAGCAGGCCATGTGCACTGCTCCCATTCTACAGAGTCCTAATTACTCCAAGAAGTTCATTGTCCAGACAGATGCATCTGAATTGGGCGTAGGGGCTGTACTGTCACAATTGAATGATGAAGGTCAGGATCAGCCAGTAGCTTTCATAAGCAGAAGGCTGACCCCTAGAGAGAAACGTTGGTCAGCCATAGAGAGGGAGGCCATACTTGTTTGGCACTCACTTCCTTGTTCAAACAGACCACAAGCCCCTCTTATGGCTAAAACAGATGAAGGGTGAAAACCCCAAACTTTTGAGGTGGTCCATTTCCCTACAGGGGATGGACTATACAGTGGAACATAGACCTGGGAGTAACCAATGCAGATGGACTCTCCAGATATTTCCACTTAGAACATGAAGACTCAACTGGTTAAGGTTAGTTTAATGTCCCTACGTTTGGGGGGGTTGTGTAGGAGAGTAGGATCTGCCTCTTATGGTTACCCCCACTTTTTGCTGATGCTTCACTGTAATTTTGACTTTAGTCTGGCTGGGGCCCTGCTATTCAGGTCCCCAGCCTAGCTGCTTCCTCTCTAAAATGGATTCCAAGTACCTTAGGTACTTCTCTGATTGGATTCTGGGGTGCCCTTATAAGTCCCTAGTATATGGTATACTATGTACCCAGGGCATAGGTACCCCTGGAAGGCCCTCCAAAATGACACCACAGGTCTGCTACTGCAGCCTGGGTAAGGTGGTGCATGCACCCCTTACAGTGGTAAAGGCTACCTATATCACTACCATTGCACACACATATAAACCTATAAGTCACTCCTATGGCAGGCCTTGACAATCCTGAAGGCAGAGTGCTTGGTTTTTATGTGAGAGGGTGCCCTGCATGAGCAGAGCCCCTCTGCAGCATTCGGAGTACCTCCTCTGATGCTGTTTGCAGTGCAGCCTGACCATATACTCTTAAGTGCATTATAACCTCGCGTTAAATGCTAACTTTGGGATGGCTGCACGGAAACATGTTGTGTTTGGTGTCAAACATCTTGGAATACTTCCCCCCCACCAGTTCTGGTAGCGGGGGTAGCATTCCACCCTTCTAGAGGGAGAGACATGTGCCAACCGGCATACCCGGTATTGACTTTACAGAGCCCTGGCATCACAAAATGGATGCTGCAGCCACAGACATGAGTCTGGCCTCCTGCTGCCGACCGAAATTCCAGCAGGGGAGGCCTGGACAATAGGTTTCCTGTTGCAGGGAGGTGTAACCACCTCCCAGACAGGCTGATGTGTATTGGGGCTGGGTGGGTGCACTCTCAAAGTGCTTTGAAGTCCAGCACTGGGGGCACATTTGGTGTCCCTGTGCATACCCCAGTTCAAACCGGTTCAGGGGCTTCCAGCCCCTGCTCTGGCGCGAAACTGGACAAAGGGAATGTACTTCGAACTCTAGCCTCATAAAGAGACTAGGGGGGTGTGCTTAAGACTAAATACATATATTTTATATATATACCTGGTGTGGTCCTCTTTCATTTGGTCACTCAAGAGATTATAGACTGGTAAAACAAGCTCTACATTCCTTCAAGACTTAGCCTGAAGGCTGCTCTCCATAGCTACCACTAGGATAGCTTTCAATAAAGGTTGTCTTTAACCTATCTCCAATTTGGGGCTGCTTGGACGGGTACAGGGTGCCCACTATAATTAGTGGACAGCATATACCAGGCCAACTTCTCACAGGCAAGACCTGCAATGTCCATCTGATTGCCTTCGCATTTGGGGCCAGAAGAAGTGGGTGACAAACCTGTCAAAGGTCTTGTCCTGCCCCAAATGTCCTGCCAAAGGCACGTCATGAGCCAGACCCAGTAGGAAGGTCCTGAAGCGCTGTGGTACCACCAGCACACGGGCTGACCCAGGCTCAGCGACCTTAGGCTCACTGTACAGGAGACCATTCTCCCAGTAGATCCATTGTGATCCGGACTGATCACCAGCTGCCTGGGCTGCAGCCTGCAGCCTGCCGCCGCAGACCCTCTAGAGAAGGGCATTCTTTCTGCTCCCTGCAGAATTCCTCCCTGGTGGGACCCCCTTCCTGCTGCCAATGGGTCAGCTCAGAAATGTCCCCCAGTTCAGCTACCTGTTCCACTGTAGGCACCGAGGCGTCCCCCTCAAGGTCCGCCTCCTCCCGGTCCGTGGGACCTTCAAGGGCCGGTTTCCCGCGCCCCTTGCCCTTTCTCTTGGCAGGGACTTGGGCCACTGTTTCAAGCTCCAAGTCCTCCTGATCACCCTTTCTGGCCGCCATTGACCGAGTAGACATGCATGCGCACTCTGGCAACCCAAGCATATCCAAGTGAGACCTGAGCTCAACATCCTTCCACAAGGACTGCTCCAGGTCATTACCTAGCAGACAATCTACAGGCATGGTAGGGCTCACAACCCCCCTCAAGGGACCTGAGACCCCCCCCATTCAAAAGGAACCTGCGCCACCATACACTGGCACTCGGAATTGTCCACAGCAATTACTTGGTGGAATGCCCCTGGGACTACCTGCTTCTCAGAGACCAGGTGACACCGGACTGAGGTCACACTGGCTCCAGTATCTCTGAGAGCCTCTACCCTTTTTCCATTGATGGTTACCCAGGTGCTGTATTTCTTTGTGTTAGGGGGCACCTGGTTTCCTGGGACCATCTCACTGTCCCCTAGTGAGACGAGGGTCATTTCTGCGGGATCTGCACCCTCCTGTGGGTACCCCTCCTCCAAAGCGCTACACTAGCCAACACCTTAGACTGCCCACCGGTGGGTGGCTGGGCCCCCTTGGGGCACTTGGGGTCCCCCTTCATGTGACCCACCTGGTCACATGCAAAGCACTTGCGGGGGCCGGCCTCTGCAGGCTTTCCTGAAGAGACCACTGCTTTCTTGTCTCCTGGGGGATGGGAACCTTTACCCTGGGTATTAGTTTGGGGCCCTTTAGAGAACTCCTGCGTTTTACCCTTGTCCCCCCCACTCTTCTGCTGGGGACCCTGCCCATCTTTGGCTGAGTCTCCCCCAAACGCTTTCTTGTGGACCCTGGTACTCACCCAGCAGTCCGCCTCCATAGCAAGCTTCCTGGGGTCAGTCAGCTTACTATCAACTAGGTGCTGGCACAGATCTGCAAAACATAGACTAGACAAGTGCTCCCATGCAATCAAATTGTCAACACCCATGGGAACACCGGAGTATTCGAGTTACCTCACCCAGGGAAGCCGGGTGCATAGGTGTCAAATGGTGTCGGGTCGCGTCGTCGTTTTCAATGGCAGCCTGCCACGAAGTGCTGCTGCCGGGAAGATGCGAAGTGCCCGAAGAGATCCAAGCCTGGATCGGAGATGAGAAGAACCTGAAAGCAGAGGGGACAGAGTCTGGGTCACTTGCCAGTGACCAGGGGCACGATAGTCGAATGCCCACCGGTGTCGGGTGCTTCAGGTGAAAGAGGTGAAGCTTGACTCTTCAGCCACGAGGACCAGGAGGTGTCGACGACAACCAGGAGCTGGATTCGAGCTGTCCCATAAAGGATGTCGAGTGCTGCCATGTTGGTGTCCGGATTGAACACAACAAGCCTTGGCAACAGCAACCCATGCAGAAAGGAGAAAGATGCTTCAGAGCAGACCAGCAAGGTCTGAGGGACTCACCACTTGGTGGGGAGTTAGGGAACGTCTGGAGCAACCAGAAACGGCCAAAGAAAATCAGAGTTGCCTTCACAGGGACCCACCAGTTGACGGACCAGGAATTGCAAAGGAGCCCCAAGCGGAAATGCAGGAAGTGGGCCCACGGAACACTCGTGAAGTGTAGGCTCACAATCTTCAGTGCAAATGGTGCTTGGGGCCTGGGCTATGAGTAACCCAAAGCAGGACTTCAAGAGTTGTCGAGAAGTCAATGCACTAGCAAATGTGGACAGTGACCAGGAGTTCTGGTTCCACGCTACTCATGAGGGCTGCGGGTCTCAGCTTTGCTGGGGACTCGGGTCGGCCTCTGAGATGTCTGGAAATCCTCTTTCTGGGCTGCAAGTACTTCGGAGTCCGGCGGGAGCTTCAGAGATGCAGACCAACAAATGCTTTGTTGGTGCCTGCCAAGCAGGGGAGTCACTCCTTGACCCCAAGGGAGATTTCTTCAGTCCTCTAGTCTTGAGTAGAGCATCAAAGTTCCAGGATTCAGTTTGCAGAGTTTCGTCCAGGGATATCTAAAGTCCTGTTGCCAGGGTTCCCTTACTTATACTAAAGAAAGGGGTTGGACTAACTCTGGGGACCCACCTATGGGAGGGTTTGGAAAGAGGGGTGGCTACACCCATTTACTTTGTCCAGTTTCATGCCAGAGCAGGGGCTGGCAGCCCCTGCAACCGGTTTGAACTGGGGTATGCACGAGGACACCAAATGTGCCCCCAGTGCAGGACTTCAAAGCACTGTTGGAGTGCACCCACCCAGCCCCAATCCACTAAGGCCTGTCTGGGAGGTGGTAACACCTCCCTGTGACAGGAAACCTATTGTCCAGGCCTCCCCTGCCGGAGTTTCGGTCAGCAGCAAGAGGCCAGACTCGTGTCTGTGGCTGCAGCATCCATTTTGTGATGCCAGGCTCTGTAAAGTTGGTACCGGGTATACCGGTGCTGTCATGTCTTTCCCTCTAGAAGGGTGGGATCATACTCCCACACCAGTTACTGGTGTGGGGGTATGATTCCAAGGTGTTTGACACCAAACACAACATGTTTCCGTGCAGCCATCCCAAAGTTAGCATTTACCGTTTAGATATAATGCACTTAAGAGTATATGGTCAGGCTGCACCACAGACAACCCCGGAGAGGAGATTCCGAAGGCTGCAGAGGGGCTCTGCTCATGCATGGGCACCCTCTCACATAAAACCAAGCACCCTGCCTTCAGGATTGATAAGGCCTGCCATAGGGGTGACTATGTGCAGTGATAGGTGAGATATAGTGAACCTATATCTCTGTAAGGTGTGCATGCACCACCTTACTCAGGCTGCAGTAGCAGTCCAGTGGTGTCATTTTGGAGGGCCTTCCAGGGGTGGCACAATACAGGCTTCAACCCCTGGTAGGCCTCTGGGGTACCTATGCCCTGTGTACATAGTATACCATATACTAGGGACTTATAAGGGCACCCCAGCATCCAATCTGAAGTGTACTTAAGGTACAGGGAATCAATTTAGAGAGGAAGCAGCTAGGCTGGGGTCCTGGAGAGCAGGGTCCCAGCCAGATTAAAGTCGAAAAACAGTGATACACCAGCAAAAAGTGGGGGTAACCATAAGAGGCAGATCCTACTCTCCTACATCCACCTCCAGGCCAATCTCCCCAGACTGCTCACAAGCATGTCTGGCCGCTACCCAGGCCCTCAGCGCCTTTTGTAGCTCCTCTTTTCTGGTGAGGCCCCTGATTTGGACTTTGAGGTTCTTGCAGATAGCCTTCAATTCCTTCACATTGTAGGTTTCTAACCTCTCCTCCTCAAAGGCCACTTCCAAGGATGCAACAGATGATGCAATTGGTTCAGGCATGTTGTACTAGAAAGTTCAAGTTCAAAACCAATGGAAAGGCAAAAATAGACCAAAAAACAGTATGTGGTATGTAATGATCTGCGATATGGTAGTAGTGCACACCAATCACTGTAAGTCAAGTGCAAACGCAAGTCCTATCCTCACCGCTGACAACCAATGTTAGAAATGGGGGTCTCTAGTTGGCAGAGGTAAGTACCTTTGTCCAAATAGGGGCCCTTCTTCCTAGTCAGGATAAGGGAGTTACACTCCTAAAATAACCCCTGCTCACCCCCTGGTAGCTTGGCACGAACAGTCAGGCTTATCTTCGAGGCAGTGTGTAAAGCATTTGCAAATAACCAACAGTAATACAGTGTAAGCACTACAAAAGGACACCACACCAGTTTAGAAAAATATCCAATATTTTGATATACTTAAGACAAGACCAAAAACGATAAAAATCCACAATACAGTATTAAGAAATCTTCAGTTATCAAAATATGCTTGAAAAACAGTTCCTTGATGTCGATAGCTCCGTCCGGGGCTATCACGGCCTCGTGAGCAAACAAATCCAAACAGTTCTGGCTGACCGCGGTGTCGTGGGCCAGCTACGGTGTCGGAAAGACCCGCAAACAGTACCTTTTAGAAATGCAGGGCGTTGGTGACCTCTTGTTCAGCTTCCGAAAGCACGGCGACCGCAGGCGTCGATTCCGGAGGTCGGTGCAGGAGTCGTCGGGGCCCTCGAAGTCACACGCGTTGCAGATCGAACTCCTCTCTGTTGAAGTCAGGAGCGCTGGCATTGGCAGGCGTCGGGTGCTGCAGTGCGAAGTGCAGCGGTGCGGCGTGCGGTGCCCTCAGGTCGCAGTGCGAGCAACGGCTCGGTGGCAGCATCAGATGGCGTTGTCGGTGAGACCAGGGTCGCGGTGCGAAGTGAATGCTGTGCTCGTCGCGGTGCTGGCAGGTCACGGTGCAAGCAGCTGCGTCGTCGTTGCTTAAGCGCTGTCATCGGCTGGTGAACTGGAGTCGATGGCGCTGGCGTCGGTAGGCCAAGGCTGCGGTGCAGGATGAGAGCGGTGCGTCATGTAACTTTACGAGCGGTGCCCTTGAACCACGGTTCAAGCAGCGGCATCGATTTCGGCGTGGAGCGGTGTCTTTGGGGATACCAAGGCGTCGTCGTGAAGAGAGGCGGTGCGCACAGGTCGCGGTGTGAGCAGCGGCTCGGTGGCGGCGTCAGCAGGCGTTGTCGGTGAGACCAGGGTCGCGGTGCGGTGTTGCGGTGGTGCCCTCTGTGGTGCCTTCAGGACACAAAGTCGGCATCGGCGTCGTAGACGGCGTCGGGTTGCTTTTTCTTCTGTTGCAGCACAAAACACATAATTCCCAGTGCTGGGGCAGAAGAGCTTGAAGTCTTTGCTGTTCCTGAGACTTCTTGAACAGGGTGCAAGTTTTACCTCAAGCCCTTGGAGTAACTCACAAAAGTAGATTGCAGAAAGTTCAGTCCAGTCCTTTCACTGCCCAAGACAGAAGCAGCCACTGCAGGCCAACACAGCAAAGCACACAGCAAAGTGGTAGTTCCTTCTCACAGCTTCTTAAGCTCTTCTTCTTGGCAGTCTTCTTGGTCCAAAAGAGTTCTAAGGTTCAGGGGTTTTGGACTCCACTTTTTATAGCCCAAAATCCTTTGTTCTCTCAGGCAGAGGGTGTCTGTGCCCAGCCACAACCAGTTCTGCCCTCTCTGGTGTGGCTTCCTGGCAGGAGGTGGAGACGGAATTGTCAGAGGCAGACCAGGCCCATTCAGGTGCAAGGAAATCTCCTCCCCCTACTCTAAATGCAGCCCAGGTCTATTCAGCCCTTTCCTGACCCACCTAGACAATCCGGATCACTCCTGCTCCCCAGCCCCTGTCATCCAAAACCCAGACAGTCAATCCACAAACCCAGCAGAGGCCTGCTGGATGGCTGAGCAACAAAATACCTACTTTCTAAAAGTGGGATTTTCAAACAGAATGTAAAAATCACCTTTACTAAAAGATGCATCTTTAGATTCTGAGTTCAGGTATACTAAACTTTATTTTCCTTCTTGTTCCTGGGGTCAGTTATGTTTATAAGATGTTACAAACTAACTCCCCATTCTGTCCTATGGGAACAGATAGCCTTGCAATAGTGAAAAACGAAATTGGCAGTATTTCACTATCAGAGCATGCCACACACATCAGGGCATGTCCTACCTTTCACATACAATGCACCCTGCCGATAGGGGTACCTTGGACCTACCTTAGGGGTGACTAATAGGTAGAAAAGGGAAGGTTTAGGGACTGGCAAGTGTGTGCACTTATTCAACAAAAAGATTCTACCACTTCAATATATCCTTCCTTGTTTGGGAAATTGTAATGATGGTGGTGAAAATAGTGTTGAGCCCAAGAGTTTATCATGGGGAACATTCTATGGGGTCGATTACGATGGTGGTCGGTGTCAGTACCGCGGTGCCGGCGGTACAGAAAAATGCCTTTTACCGGCCGCCAGCAGCGGGCCTCACGGCCGCCATATTGTGATGGGCCAATATGGCCCATTTCCCGACCTCCGCGGTGCGACGCCGACCGCCATGAAAGTGCGCCCGCCACCGCGCCGGTGTGAGCCAATGGAGACTCACCGCCGTGCGGAATGACATCCCTTCCGCTCCACAAATTAGGATGCGCCAAACAACCAGTCGAACCGCAGGGGAGAAACCGCCCTTCCATACACGGCGGAAGCTCGACAGCGGAGCGCGAAACTTGAGTCCCGGACCCCTCCACCCGGAGCCGAACGCCATTGATCCAGCACTACACGTCCTCCCGGTGCTGTACGTGATACATCACCAGCAAAACACCGACCGCCGCGGACGCCGCCGCAGGTACGTAAAAACACAAAACAACACACAATCAGAACACAAATTCCACAGGCTGACACAGGGCACCTGACCACACCAGAAACACTGGTGTGGACAGGAACACATCCATCAGTGTACCCACACATGTCTCATCTGGCACCAATTCATACCCTGCATCAAGGACACCAATCTACCGCGATCATAATGTAATGTGTTGCTGACGTCACCCCAGCGGTGAGTACGCGGGAAATCCATCTCACAAAGCAGAATGCATGTACAGCAATGGTCAGGCCAGAAAGACCACAGGGCTACAACACCACCCACCACACACTGCTCCGCCGCCCACAGCAATAAACATGCCAATACCCCCCCCTCTGCACCTCCATGTCCAACACCAAGCAAGCTGAATCCACACCCAGCAGTGTGAGAAGTTGGCCTGGCATATGCTGTCCACTAATTATAGTGGGCACCTTGCACCAGTCCAAACAACCACTTATTGGAGATAGGTTAAAGACAACCTTTATTGAAAGCTATCCTAGTGGTAGCTATGGAGAGCAGCCTTCAGGCTAAGTCTTGAAGGAATGTAAAGCAGCTTGTTTTACCAGTCTATAATCTCTTGAGTGACCAAATGAAAGAGGACCACACCAGGTATATATTCAAAATATATGTATTTATTACTAAACACACCCCTCTAGTCTCTTTATGAGGCTAGAGTTCGAAGTACATAAATTATAAGTTAGTTATCTACAGTAATAGCACAAATACACGTTTGAGCCCCAGGGGCGTACCAAACCCTATACCAATAAAGTGTTATAAGAACCACGACTGAGCTAGACACAAGGCCTAGAGCCTGTAGAAGTGCTTGGACCACAAGGAACCACCCAAGGCAGTGACACAGGGGACCCACGGGGGACGCGTGCAGTGTATGAACACAACCGCGAACCACCGTTAACTTCTATGGGGAAAGTCGCGATTAGAATTTAGAAGAAAAGGGACACTTAGAGGAGGACTTGGAGCAAACCCTTTGAGAACTAGGCTGTTCTAGTGTCAATACCCACGGGAGCACTGGAGTACTCGAGTTACCTCACCCAGGGAGCCGGGTGCATAGGTGTCTTTCGGGGTCGGGTTTCGTTGTCGCTTTCAATGGCGATCTGCTGCAAAGTGCTGCTGGCGGCCAAGTCGAAAGTGTTCGGGTGGATCCAAAGGTGGATCGAAGATCTGAAGAACCTGAAAGCAGAGGGGACAGAGTCTGGGTCACTAGCCAGTGACCAGGAAGGCGATGAGCAGATGCCCACCGATGTCGAGTGCTTCAGGTAGGTTGACAGTCATCTTGACTCTTCAGCCACGAGGTCCAGGAGGCATCGACGACAACCAGGAGCTGGATTCGAGCTGTCCCATGACGTCTGTCGATTGCAGGGGTGTCGGCGACCAGATTGGACCCAACAAGCCTTGGCAACGGCAAGTCTCGTGGAAATAGAAGAAGGACAATGTTGCAGACCAGCAAGGTCTGGGGGACTCACCCAGCAAGGATAAGTCAGAGCACGCCTGGAGCAACCAGGAGCCCAAGCAGAAAAGATTGGCCTTCGGGAGGGCCTACTAGCCAACGGACTAGCGACCGCGAAGGAGCCTTGAGACGATGCACGTGGAGCTGGCTCACAGGACACTCGTGGAGTGGAGGCCAGTGATCTTCGATGCAGTTGGTGCTGAAGGCTCGGGATACTCAGAGCCCAAAGCACGAGTTCGTGGAAGACCCAGAAGAGGATGCACTTGCAAATGCGTTCGGTGTCCAGGGGTCACGGTTCCACATTACCCACAACAGCTACGGGCCTCAGCTTTGCTGGGGACTCAGGGCAGCCTCGGGGAAGTCTGGAAATTCACCTCTGGTGATGCAAAGACTTCGGCGTCCGACGAGGAGCTTCAGCGATGCAGACCGGACAATTGCTTCTTTAGTGCCTGCCAAGCAGGGAGTCACTCCTTGACCCCAAGGGAGATTCTTCAGTCCTCTAATCTTGAAGTAGAGCGTCGAAGGTCCAGGATTCTGTGTCAGAGTTTCGTCCAGGTAAATCTAAAGTCCTAAGGACTGGGGTCCCCTACTTATACTAAGGTAGGGGTTGGACATACTCTGTGGCCCCACCTATGGGAGGGCCAGGGCAGAGGGTGGTTACACCCCTTTCCCTTTGTCCAGTTTCGCGCCAGAGCAGGGGCTGGAAGCCCCTGAGCCGGTTTGAACTGGGGTATGCACAGGGACACCAAGTGTGCCCCCAGTGCAGGATTTCAAAGCACCCGAGTGCTCCCGCCCAGCCCCAATACACACTATCCTGTCTGGGGAGGTGGTCACACCTCCCTGGGACAGGAAACCTATTGTCCAGGCCTCCCCTGCCGGAGTTTTGGTCAGCAGCAGGAGGCCAGACTCGTGTCTGTGGCAGCGGCATCCATTTTGTGATGCCAGGGCTCTGGAAAGTCAGTACCGGGTATACCGGTGTGTACATGTCTTTCCCTCTAGAAGGGTGGAATGCTACCCCCGCCGCCAGAACTGGCGGGGGGTAGTATTCCAAGATGTTTGACACCAAACACGACATGTTTCCGTGCAGCCATCCCAAAGTTAGCATTTAACGCGAGGTTATAATGCACTTAAGAGTATATGGTCAGGCTGCACTACAAACAGCATCAGAGAAGGGTCTCCGAACACTGCAGAGGGGCCCTGCTCATGCAGGGGCACCCTCTCACATAGGAACCACGCACTCTGCCTTCAGGATTGATAAGGCCTGCCATAGGAGTGACTTATAGGTTTATATGTGTGTATGTATATAGTGATATAGGTAGCCTATATCACAGTAAGGAGTGCATGCACCACCTTACCCAGGCTGCAGTAGCAGACCTGTGGTGTCAGTTTGGATGGCCTTCCAGGGGTGGCACAATACATGCTGCAGCCCCTGGTAGGCCTCTGAGGTACCTATGCCCTGGGTACATAGTATACCATATACTAGGGACTTATAAGGGCACCCCAGATTCCAATCAGAGATGTGCCTAAGGCACATGGAAACCATTTTAAAGAGGAAGCAGCTAGGCTGGGGTTCTGATTAGCAGGGCCCCAGCCAGACTAAGGTCGAAAAACAGTGAAGCATCAGCAAAAAGTGGGGGTACCCATGTGAAGCAGATCCTACTCTCCTACACAACCCCCCAAACGTAGGGACATTAAACTAACCTTGCCCAGTTAAGTCTTCATGTTCTAAGTGGAAGTACCTAGAGAGTCCATCTGCATTGGCATGGTTACTCCCAGGTCTATGTTCCACTGTGAAGTCCATCCCCTGTAGGAAATGGACCACCTAAGCAGTTTGGGGTTTTCACCCTTCATTTGTTTTAGCCATAAGAGGGGCTTATGGTCTGTTTGAACAAGGAAGTGAGTACCAAACAAGTATGGCCTCAACTTCTTCAGAGCCCAGACCACAGCAAAGGCCTCCCTCTCAATGGCTGACCAACGTTTCTCTCTAGGGGTCAGCCTTCTGCTAATGAAAGCTACTGGCTGATCCTGACCTTCATCATTCAATTGTGACAGTACAGCCCCTACCCCCAATTCAGATGCATCAGTTTGAACAATGAACTTCTTGGAGTAATCAGGACTCTGTAGAATGGGAGCAGTGCACATGGCCTGCTTCAGGTCATCAAATGCCTTTTGACAGCTAACTGTCCATTGAACCTTTTTGGGCATTTTCTTGGAAGTTAAGTCATTCAGGGGTGTCACTATTGATCCATACCCCTTGACAAATCTCCTATAGTACCCAGTCAGGCCTAAGAAGGCTCTCACCTGAGTCTGGGTAGTTGGAGCAGTCCAGTCCATGATGGTCTGGATCTTGCTCTGCAGTGGTTGAACCTGGCCTCCACCCACAAGGTGGCCCAGGTACACAACCTGACTGCCCTATCTGGCACTTGGTGGCCTTGATAGTCAGGCCTGCTTTCTGCAGGGCCTGTAAAACATTTCTGAGGTGGACCAGGTGATCCTCCCAGGTGGAGCTAAAGACAGCAATATCATCTAGATATGCTGCATTCTTCAGACCAAAGGGCATCACCACAAATTGATAATGCCCACTAGGGGTTGAGAATGCTGTCTTTGGCTTTGCATCATCAGCTAGTCTGATCTGCCAGTAGCCAGCTGTCAGGTCAAATGTGCTTAAATACTTGGCTGAGGCCAAAGTGTCTATTAGCTCATCTGCCCTTGGTATTGGATGGGCATCAGTCCTAGTGACTGCATTGAGACCCCTGTAGCCAACACAAAACCTCATCTCTCTTTTCCCACCATTGGTGTGAGGTTTTGGCACAAGGACCACTGGACTAGCCCAAGGGCTATCTGAGGGTTCAATAACTCCCAAATCCAACATCTTCTGGACTTCTGTCCTGATACAGTCCCTGACATGGTCAGGTTGCCTATAAATCTTATTTTTAATAGGCAGACTGTCCCCAGTGTCCACTTCATGAGTGCACCAGGTAGTCTGACTGGGTGTCAGTGAGAATATGTGTCTGAACTGATTGAGCACCTGTCTGCAATCAGTCTGCTGCTGGGTAGTGAGGCTGCCTGCCAAGGCTGCACCATCCACTGACCCATCACCAGGGTTCTGTGAGAGCAGGTCAGGGAGTGGGTCACTCTCTTCCTCCTGTCCCTCATCAGTAGCCATGAGCAAGCCCATGTCTGCCCTGTCCACATATGGTTTTAAACTGTTGACATGGAGAACCCTGTGGGGACTCCTGGGTGTTCCCAGGTCTACTAAGTAGGTAACCTCACCCTTCTGTTCAACAATGGTGTGGGGTCCACTCCATTTGTCTTGGAGAGCTGCTGGGGCCACTGGCTCCAACACCCACACCTTCTGTCCTGGCTGATAAACAGTCAGTACAGCCTTTTGGTCATGCCAGGCTTTTTGAAGTTCCTGGCTAGCCTCAAGGTTTTTAGTTGCCTTTTTCATATACTCAGCCATCCGGGAGCGGATACCAAGTACGTAGTCCACTATGTCTTGCTTTGGGGGCTTGAGAGGTAACTCCCATCCTTCCTTCACCAAGCACAGTGGACCCCTGACAGGGTGACCAAACAAAAGTTCAAAAGGGCTGTAGCCAACCCCTTTTGAGGCACCTCCCTGTACGCAAATAAAAGGCAGGGCAAGAGTATGTCCCATCTTCGCCTAAGCTTTTCTGGGAGCCCTTTAATCATGCCCTTCAAGGTTTTGTTGAATCTCTCAACTAAACCATTGCATTGTGGGTGATAGGGTGTGGTGAACTTGTAAGTCACTCCACACTCCTTCCACATTGCTTTTAAGTATCCAGACATAAAGTTTGCACCCCTGTCTGATACAACCTCCTTAGGGAAGCCCACTCTTGAGAAAATTCCCAGGAGGGCCCTTGCCACCACAGGTGCTGTAGTGGTCCTAAGGGGAATAGCCTCTGGGTACCTGGTGGCATGATCCACTACCACCAGGATAAACCTGTGCCCAGATGCTGTTTGGGGATCCATGGGACCAACAATGTCAATCCCTACCCTTTCAAAGGGAACCCCCACCACAGGTAGTGGTATCAGGGGGCCTTTGTAGTGCCACCTGCCTTGCCACTGGCCTGGCAGGTTACACAGGAGCGACAAAACTCCTTGGTGTCTTCAGACATGTGGGGCCAGTGAAAGTGAGGGACAATTCTGTCCCAAGTCTTGTTCTGGCCCAGGTGACCTGCTAAGGGAATATCATGGGCTAGGGTCAATAGGAAGCCCCTGAACTTCAAAGGTATAACCAACCTCCTGGTAGCACCAGGCTTGGGGTCTCTACACTCTGAGTACAAGAGTCCATCATCCCAATACACAGTATGGGGAACACTAGCTTTCCCAGCAGCCTCAGCAGCAGCTTGCTGTCTGAGGGGTTCAAGAGAGGGGCAGCTCTGCTGCTCCTGGCTCAGATCTGCCCTGGAAGGTCCCCCTGTCCCCAAGAACTCAACCTGGTCAGGTTCAAGCTTCTCTGGGACAGTTCCTTCCTCAGGACTGAGATCATCCCCCTCAAGGGACTGATCTTCCTTCTGAGCCAAGGGGGAAGGCACTGCCTTTACCCTAATACTCCTCTTCTTGGAGGGCACTTGGTCCATTATTCCAGAGTCCAAGGCCTGTTCAGTGCTAGACATTTTGGCTTGTGACCTGGTCACAGCAAACACATCTGCAGGGATCCCCAGCATTTCTGCATGGGTCCTGAGCTCCACTTCTGCCCAAGCTGAAGTTTCTAAGTCATTGCCAAGCAAGCATTCAACGGGTAGGTCTGCACTTACCACAACCATCTTAAGGCAAGTTACCCCTCCCCAGGAGAAGTTAACAACTGCCAGAGTATGGTCTGTTCTGACGTTGCTAGCATTGGTCACTTGGTACATTTCACCAAGTATTATCTGCCCAGGATTCACAATGTCTTGTGTCACCATGGTGACACTTGCCCCTGTGTCCCTAAATGCCAAAGCCTCTCTTCCATTGATTAAAGGCTGTTGTCTGTACTTGCCCAGATTACTGGGACTCACAGAGGAGGTCATATCCATGCCCCCATCACAGACTAGGACAGCCTGAGTGAGTTCTCTGACTAGGTCAGAGCTCATCTCTTTACCCAGGGTCAACCCTACTAAACCCTTGGCTTGTGTAGTCCCACCACCAACTGTAACTGCACTAGGGGAGCAGGTGCCTTAGGGGCATTGGTGGGGGCTGGAGTAGAGTCTTTGGACTTGGTGCAATCACTGGTCCAGTGGGTCTTTTGCTTACAGACCTTGCACCATGGTTTCCTTTGGCCTTTCCCTTTGGTAGACTGTGAATCCCCACCTGAAGAAGATTTTTGGGGGCCTTGTGAAGACTTTTGATCTTTACCCTTCTCCCCACCCTTATCAGAGGTTTTCGAATCTTGCTTCTTAGGGTCACCACCTTGGTTCTGTACCTTCTGCTTCACCCTGGTTCTGACCCATTTGTCTGCCTTCTTTCCCAATTCTTGGGGAGAGGTCAGATCAGAGTCTACCAGGTGCTGATGCAACAGCTGATTTTGACAATTATTAAGAATCTGCTCCCTCATTATCTGATTGTACAATCCTGTGAAGTCACATACCTTACTGCCCAATAACCAACCTTCCAGTGCCTTGGCAGAACAATCAACAAAGTCCACCCAGTCTTGAGTCTGTGCTTTTTGGGTATCCCTGAACTTTAACCTGTATTGTTCAGTGGTTAGGCCAAACCCATCAATTAGAGCACTCTTCAAGACTTTGTAATTATCAGCATCCTCCTCTCTAAAAGTGAGGAGCTTGTCTCTACCTTTGTCTGCAAAGGAGAGCCACAAGATTGCTGCCCACTGCTCCTGAGGGACCCTCTGTACTTTACAGGCCCTCTCTAGAGCAGTTATCCATTTGTGGATGTCATCCCCACTCTGGTAGGGAGGGACAATCTTGCTCAGGTTTCTATGGTCATAAGACTTTTCCCTATCTTTGGGGAAACTGCTGCCACCATGGGACTCTAGTCCCAACTTTTGTCTCTCTCTATAGAGATCTAGGGACTCCCTGTCTATAACCAATTGCTGTTTCCTGAGTTCAAGCTGAGTTTGCTCATATTGAATCAGTCTCTTTCTCCTATCATGAGAGGATTCCCTCCTATGAGAGGAGACAGAGGTCCCTATTGAGGTGTCAGAGTGGTTAGACTCCTGAGAAGGAGACCTAGCCCTTCTGGGCACACTCAGAACTCTTCCTGGGGGGACAAAGGGGAGGTCATTCTGATCCTCTCCCTCCTCCTCCTCCACAGGAGGAATTGGGTTTTCCAGGACAAGGTCATTTTCACCTTCCTGGCCAGTTTCAGAGGGGGGGCCTGGGTTTCTTCACCCCTGGCCCCCTCCTCATCTTCTGCCCCACCCTCTTTGCCTACCCCTTCAGACCCTAGGGGCCTGCTGAGATCATCAGCTAGTAACACCTCCCTGAGGTGTTGGGTGCTGGCACTTTTGCCTGCCTTCAACTTCCTAGTATTGCATAATGCTCTCAATTCCAAGAATGGGAGTTTATCATACTTGGAGGGAAGAAGCCCACTGGCTTCTGGCAAGGACTCACTTGGTCCTGGCTTTGAAGACATTACTAGTGAGGTGTGGTGTATGCACTACCTACTCTAGTGTGGCCTACTAAACTCTCTTGAGTTGTAGAAAGGGTGTGCTATCCCTTAACACACAACTCTAAGTTCAGTAGAACTTACTGTATTACTAAGCTTGATTTATATGTACCTTAGGTACCCTTAGTGGTTTTCAGTTGATCAATTCAATTGAGATTATCTGGTAAAACAATAGCAAGCTGGAATCCCACACGCTGCACACCAATGTGAGAAGTTGGCCTGGCATATGCTGTCCACTAATTATAGTAGGCACCTTGCACCAGTCCAAACAACCCCTTATTGGAGATAGGTTAAAGACAACCTTTATTGAAAGCTATCCTAGTGGTAGCTATGGAGAGCAGCCTTCAGGCTAAGTCTTGAAGGAATGTAAAGCAGCTTGTTTTACCAGTCTATAATCTCTTGAGTGACCAAATGAAAGAGGACCACACCAGGTATATATTCAAAATATATTTATTTATTACTAAACACACCCCTCTAGTCTCTTTATGAGGCTAGAGTTCGAAATACATAAATTATAAGTCTTGAAGGAATGTAAAGCAGCTTGTTTTACCAGTCTATAATCTCTTGAGTGACCAAATGAAAGAGGACCACACCAGGTATATATTCAAAATATATTTATTTATTACTAAACACACCCCTCTAGTCTCTTTATGAGGCTAGAGTTCGAAGTACATACATTGTAAGTTAGTTATCTACAGTAATAGCACAAATACACATTTGAGCCCCAGGGGAGTACCAAACCCTATACCAATAAAGTGGTATAAGAACCACGACTGAGCTAGACACAAGACCTAGAGCCTGTAGAAGTGCTTGGACCACAAGGGACCACCCAAGGCAGTGACACAGGGGACCCACGGGGGACGCGTGCAGTGTATGAACACATCCGCGAACCACCGTTAACTTCTATGGGGAAAGTCGCGATTAGAATTTAAAAGAAAAGGGACACTTAGAGGAGGACTTGGAGCAAACCCTTTGAGAACTAGGCTGTTCTAGTGTCAATACCCACGGGAGCACCGGAGTACTCGAGTTACCTCGCCCAGGGGAGCCGGGTGCATAGGTGTCTTTCGGGGTCGGGTTTCGTCGTCGCTTTCAATGGCGATCTGCTGCAAAGTGCTGCTGGCGGCCAATCGAAAGTGTTCGGGTGGATCCAAAGGTGGATCGAAGATCTGAAGAACCTGAAAGCAGAGGGGACAGAGCAGATGCCCACCGATGTCGAGTGCCTCAGGTAGGTTGACGGTCGTCTTGACTCTTCAGCCACGAGGTCCAGGAGGTGTCGACGACAACCAGGAGCTGGATTCGAGCTATCCCACGACGTCTGTCGATTGCAGGGGTGTCGGCGACCGGATTGGACCCAACAAGCCTTGGCAACGGCAAGTCTCATGGAAATAGAAGAAGGACGATGTTGCAGACCAGCAAGGTCTGGGGGACTCACCCAGTGAGGATAAGTCAGGGCATGCCTGGAGCAACCAGGGAGCCCAAGCAGAAAAAGATTGGCCTTCGGGAGGGCCTACTAACCAACAGACTAGTGACTGCGAAGGAGCCTCGAGACAATGCACGTGGAGCTGGCTCACAGGACACTCGTGGAGTGGAGGCCAGTGATCTTCGGTGCAGTTGGTGCTGGAGGCTCGAGCTACTCGGAGCCCAAAGCACGACTTTGTGGGAGACCCAGAAGAGGATGCACTTGCAAATGCGTTTGGTGTCCAGGGGTCACGGTTCCACGTTACCCACGACAGCTACGGGCCTCAGCTTTGCTGGAGACTCAGGGCAGCCTCGGGGAAGTCTGGAAATCCACCTCTGGTGATGCAAAGACTTCAGCGTCCGACGGGAGCTTCAGCGATGCAGACCGGACAATTGCTTCTTTGGTGCCTGCCAAGCAGGGGAGTCACTCCTTGACCCCAAGGGAGATTCTTCAGTCCTCTAATCTTGAAGTAGAGCGTCGAAGGTCCAGGATTCTGTGTCAGAGTTTCGTCCAGGTAAATCTAAAGTCCTAAGGACTGGGGTCCCCTACTTATACTAAGGTAGGGGGTTGGACATACTCTGTGGCCCCACATATGGGAGGGCCAGGGCAGAGGGGTGGTTACACCCCTTTCCCTTTGTCCAGTTTCGCGCCAGAGCAGGGGCAGTTTCGCCCCTGAGCCGGTTTGAACTGGGGTATGCACAGGGACACCAAGTGTGCCCCCAGTGCAGGATTTCAAAGCACCCGAGAGTGCTCCCGCCCTGCCCCAATACACACTATCCTGTCTGGGGAGGTGGTCACACCTCCCTGGGACAGGAAACCTATTGTCCAGGCCTCCCCTGCCGGAGTTTCGGTCAGCAGCAGGAGGCCAGACTCGTGTCTGTGGCAGCGGCATCCATTTTGTGATGCCAGGGCTCTGGAAAGTCAGTACCGGGTATACCGGTGTGTACATGTCTTTCCCTCTAGAAGGGTGGAATGCTACCCCCGCCGCCAGAACTGGCGGGGGGTAGTATTCCAAGATGTTTGACACCAAACACGACATGTTTCCGTGCAGCCATCCCAAAGTTAGCATTTAACGCGAGGTTATAATGCGCTTAAGAGTATATGGTCAGGCTGCACTACAACAGCATCAGAGAAGGGTCTCCGAACGCTGCAGAGGGGCCCTGCTCATGCAGGGGCACACTCTCACATAGGAACCACGCACTCTGCCTTCAGGATTGATAAGGCCTGCCATAGGAGTGACTTATAGGTTTATATGTGTGTATGTATATAGTGATATAGGTAGCCTATATCACAGTAAGGAGTGCATGCACCACCTTACCCAGGCTGCAGTAGCAGACCTGTGGTGTCAGTTTGGATGGCCTTCCAGGGGTGGCACAATACATGCTGCAGCCCCTGGTAGGCCTCTGAGGTACCTATGCCCTGGGTACATAGTATACCATATACTAGGGACTTATAAGGGCACCCCAGATTCCAATCAGAGATGTGCCTAAGGCACATGGAAACCATTTTAAAGAGGAAGCAGCTAGGCTGGGGTTCTGATTAGCAGGGCCCCAGCCAGACTAAGGTCGAAAAACAGTGAAGCATCAGCAAAAAGTGGGGGTACCCATTTGAAGCAGATCCTACTCTCCTACAAGCAGCACACAACTAACACCTAGGGAGACAGACACAGCAGCATTGGGTGT